>JAUZSX010291828.1:0-14091 GCA_034780655.1 Idiosepius hallami
TATATATAATATATATATATATATATATATATATATATATATATTGATATGGTGCGTTACTCAAAAGAAAATGGACGTATAGAGATATATATTGCGGTCAAATGGCTTGAGGAACTCTGGACATCTTAGGGAACAACATGTTTATTAAATTAAAAATCTCACCCCTGGTTCTAGCATTGTTCCATCTTCATGAAGACCAGCGGTCTTGAGAGATTCCCTCTCTTGGAGAATTGGAAAGACCAGAAACCGAAACAACTATCTTCCTTTTCAAGAGATCAGTGAGATGGATGTACCTCCTCTCATAGAAACATGCAAGGACAAGAAACCGAACCAACCAACTCTTGTATCAGTAGACCAGTAGGATTTCGAGACTCCCTGTCATGAAAACATGAAAGGGAAAGAGATCAAACTAACCATCTTTCTTTCCAAGAGACCAGCTGGATGGAGAGACGTATGGAAACTTAGAAGGACCAGAGACTGAACCCGTCATTTTTCATTTCAAGAGGCTAGCGGGATGGAAAGACTCCATTTTTCATGGAAACTTGATAGGACCAGAAACCAAACTAATTATCTTTCATTTCAGAAAACCGGCGGAGTGGAGAGCTTTCCTCTCATGGAAATTTGGGAGGGCTAGAAACAAAACTAGTTATCTTCTATTGTCAGGAGACCTGCGGACTGCCACACAAAGGTTAATTAACCTACAAAGGGTTATTCGTTTTAGTTAAACTGTATTTTTAATGCTTACTTAGTCACATGATGAACGATGATCAGCAAGGATGTTAGTGTGGTATCTGTTCCTAAAGGACACTCTATGTATATACATATACTAGCGTCCTTTATGTTTTTTTTTAGTAATGCGCTATAACCTCAGCTCATTTCCACGAAGGGATAAGTTCTGTTGCCACGACAGTCGAGCGTGCCTACACATTTCACACCCATGGCCACAGATCATGTTCCATGCATTCAAAACCACTCTTCCAAACTGTTAAAATCTGTGCCTTTGTCTGTTTGTGAAAATGGTAGCACCGTCTTCTCAGCATACAGACCAGTTTCCCTTCGAAAAATTAACACATGTGTGTAACACATAGTAGAACACTTACGGCCAATATTTTAGCTAACATCCTATTCGCAAGGCACGGGCAACGCCGGGCTAAAGTTGCTAGTAATGAAATAAATGTTAACTCTTAAACATTTAATTTCAAATTTCAGAAAAATATGACTTGTGATATTTTTTTGTTGGTTAAGAATTTAATAGCAGAACATTTCTAAAATATTTCGATTTTACGAAGGTTGTTTTAAATGTAATGCCACCTTTTTTTTTTAAAAAGGTTGGAGAGCTATGAGGATGGGAGTGGTACCATTAAAGCTAGTGACTTTATGGTTCCCAGAATTTATTTTTCTACATAGTCACTCCCATTCTTCTGCCAGTGGGGACCACCAGGTTGGTCCAGTTTTGCATCTAGAGAACTCACACTCTTGTCGCTACTTAAAAATATACAAACACATCTATCAATTGTATCGATTTCATAAACGTTCAATAGGTGCTGGTAATTGTTGATCGGTTCAATTTTTTCTGCATGGAAGAATTTGATGATTCATCTGTGCTTCTAATGCTCATCCGTTGCAGGGGTTGCTTTAGAGTCTTACACTTGTCCATATTTGCAACAGAGAGATGAAACTTTCAGGTCATAAATGCATAAGTTCTCAAGCAGATGGGGCTTGTTAACTCTGGAGAGCAACACTGATTACAAAAGATCAAAAAAAGCCTCCAGCATAGGGCTATGCATAGTATGGTATGGTATAGAAACAACTAAAACAAAAAATTGCTGCCCAATGCACCACTGGGTGTAACAGTAAAAAAAAAATGCAATTTGCAATCCCCTGTGATCTATTTGGGCTAAATAAAAAAAATAGGAAGTATTATTTTTTGAATGACCCTCAAAAAAAGATCTTTACCTGTTTTAGCTTGGAGTTTATCAAAGCCAAAAATGGCCGTCCCTGTTGTCTCACTTCCTGTTCCTGCTGTTGTAGGAACTGTCAAAATAATCAAAAACCAAACAATAAACAAAACCAAAAAAAAATGTTCTATACATGTGTGTTATATCTTTACTTTAGTTAGAAACACAGCAAGAACACTAGGTTAGGGTTTTAAAACAAGGGGTTTTATTTTATAAGAGAATACACGTGACATAAGAGTTTCATCAAAATCTTACTTGCAATAAGTGGCTTCACTGTATGAGTGATAGGAAGGCCTTTTCCAATTGGAGCATTAACATAGTCTAAGAAATCTGCAGATGGATTGGAAGAATATAAATTAGATGCTTTACACGTGTCCATCACAGATCCTCCACCAATGGCAAGAAAAGCATCAAAGTTTTTGTTTTTGGCAAAATCAATTGCTCTTTTAAAGCTGAAAAAGAAGAAACAAGGCTTTGTGCACAGAAAACCGAGTTTAACAACAAATACCTTTACCAAGTATTATATAATATTGTGTGGATATTAATGTGAATTATCTTTATGCTTTATTTATTTTCAGGACCAATGTTCAAATATTGTCATATTTTAAATTAGTGGTTCTGTTCCATTCAACAATATTTTATTATACTAGATTTTATTTATATTTTTAAGATGTGTTATTAATTTGTAAGCCATGAGTGTAAAAACATACAATTAGGTTATAAAAATTCAAATACAGAATATAATAAATAGTTTTTTTTTTATTTTACTATTTCTTCAGCTTTCTCAAACCTGCTTACTAAATTATGTTTCTATTGTACAAAACTCTGTGTATTCCATAATTTTCAAAGAGGTGGATGAATATGCAGTGCTGTGCTTAGCTACATCATGACCCGCACACAGAAAGCAACTTGTGATCCCTCTACCCACAAAATGCAACTTGAGCCCTGTAAACAAACTGAAGGCTTTGATCAAAGACTATATAAATACATATATAGAGAAAGAAAGAGACAGACAGAGACTGGTTGATATATATTTCAACATTTAAGTGTGATAATGATTTTCTAGTTAAACCTGATAATTTATTATTTTTGTAATTTTTGGCATTACAAAAGATCTGTGAAGTTTTGTTGCCCTAGTGAGCTTATGGCACCTAGACAATTGTGTGTTTTTCGAGGGGGCCTTCACCATGGCCCTGTGAAAAGGAAGGAAGGGATTCTTGATGATCATCAGCACTTCTTACCTTTCATCGGAAGGTTCCACTTTGATGTCAGTAAATATTTGATAATTCAAATTTTCCTCTTCCAAGGACTGAATAGCCATATGAACACCCTGAGTATCTAATAAGCGTTTATCTGTCATCACACAGATGTTTTTAGATTGTAAATTTTTGAAATCCTGAAAAGATTAAAAACACTAGAAAAAATTTTGTCAACAAAAAAAGGAAATTACTGTAAAAATAATTCAAACTTACCAGAAAGTTAGTTTTTGAAAATTTCATCCTATCGGCATATACTACTTCACTGTATCTATGACGGTCTTTGGGCACTCCAAAGTTCACATAAGTCTTGGGGTGATCAGCAGAGAATGTGCACCGTTTCTGGGCCACCCTCTTTATGGTTTTTATTGTACAACTACCCCCTCACTGATCAGAGGCCCCATTATATCTTACAAACCTTTTCAATAAACTGCAAAACTGATTTTAGAGTCAACGGTTAAAAAATAATATTTTTCCACATTTTTGCGTAAATTTCCATGTGAATGCGAAGAATTTAGCATATTGTTCTATTACGAAATATTCCACATCCCATCTCTCTTTTCCAAATCCAAAATGAACCATTTTCTGCTAACTCTATTAACTTCTTTATACTTCGGGCCAATTTACGGACTTTTATCCTGATTTCACCCAAAAATTAGTACAGGGTGCTTGACACAAATCCTCTTGCTCCAATTTCCACGGCTTTATCACTTCCACTATAATCTTCTTTTTCTAGCTGTAATATAAATCTTCGTATTTAATTTCTTTAAAACCATGGCTCTGTTCTATTTGAAAATATTTTATGATATATTTTATTTATATTTTTAAGACAAAGTATTATCAATTTGTAAGCCACGAGTCTTTTTACACAATCAGGTTATAAAAATTCAAGTACAGACATTTTGTTAACTCCTCAATTCAAAAATATATGTGTGTGTTACACTTATCACTCTAAAATGGTTCCATTAATTTACATACTTTATATTTATCAATTGTCAATTATTGTTTCGTTATTTTTGTAAAAGTTTTTTGGTGTAACAATGGAGTTTTCATTTTTTTGTAAAGCTATGGGCTTTTGCACAATATAACATTGTAAAGTGATTAGTTTGTTTTTAATTACACTTTAGGATAAACTCAATTTCTTAAAAATTGCTGGAAATGAAATTACAACAATTGTGTCATAGCCATAGATCTTACAAGTAGCATATAGGAATAATAAAAATCATCAAAATAATTCAAAATCCAATATTCTGAATCAAATTGAAACTTTATGTAAGAAAAGAAAAAGCCAAGTCAAGAGACAATTTTTCTTTCATTATCCACTGAAATAATGATATAATTGCAAAAACCTTAAAAATATGCAACTGAATTGTAAATAGCATTTCTGATGAAGTTAATTCTTTCTTTCTTTAAGAACAGTAGATATTTTTTTCATTGAAATTAACAAAAAATATACTTTGGGTAAATACAGAAAATTCCCTGGCATAAGATTAGGAATAAGATAATTTTGAAGTTTGTTCATTAATAATCAAAAGACTCACTTTGCCAACTTCACATGTGACTCCCTCACCATAACGAATATTAGAGCATGCCATCTGAAAAGTAGAAAATAGATATATTTTTAAAATATTCTTAAATAGGAAAATAGTTATATGCAGATATAAACAGTAAAATTTGTGTGAGTAAAATATTTTCCTTAAAAAGAAATGCTGCAAAATCAAAGGTATTCCCAAACCTGTTGTAATGGAATAACCCATCTCTCTTTAAAAATAGCAGCAGTGCTAATGCTTACTTACAGTAGGGGCATATCATTATACCCCAGGGTAAAACATTCGGCTCTTGAATCGTATTACACAAGTTCAAAGGTGAAGAGTAACACTGATTACCAAAGCCCAGAGATATAATGGGCACATAGTAAATGGCCTTATGCCTAACTTGGGTTTGTTCTTGACCAAGTAAATATAATATTCTACCGCAGGATTTAACTAGGTTGCATGGATAGTAAGTATTATTAATTATACATATTTGTATAAAAATACAAAAAAATGTGGTATATTATGGTAACTTAATGTGTTTCTCTTCCTTTCCATTTAAGGATACTTTGACACTCTATATTATTTGCATTATAATAAAAAATCTTATCCATTTATTTTCCAAAAATCTTTTAAATACATGATGGATTATTAAACACTATAATAATCCATCATGTATTTAAAAGATCTTGTAACAAGAGTACTATTGTAAAAAATGCATCGGAAAAGATTGATTTGAAATAATCTAACGTTAAAAATTATGAAAAGAAAAAAAAAAATTCTAAGGAATAGAAAAAATAGTCCGAATTGTGAACATCTGTTTCATTCATTTTAATTTTCCAAGGCAAAATAAAAAGTCAGAGAATATTTCAATATTGGTATTTAAGAGGACTGCGTAAGCAGAGTTACTTCCTTCAAATGTGACAGAAGAAGATATACATATCAGAAAAGCTCAAAAATACATTTGATAATGTATACAATGATAATACTGGCATCTGATTGGCTTACTACTGTTTTTCCTGGGTAGAAATATAATTGTACTAATGCACATAAACATGCTTTAGTCAATCGTACAAAGATGATTATGATTTTATTATGATGTTATTACATACACAAAGGCACACCTTTGTGTATATAATAACATTTTTTCAATTAAATAAGCCTGGCCCTTCACCCCCAATATGACTCTGCACGATCTTAATTACATTAAATTTTTAGGACTTTTGACAATTTTGAGGTTATTTGCAAAAATGGGTTTATAAATATTATGAAGAATCATCATCCTAAAGGATTCCAAAAAATGGATAACTTGATTAGTGAGGAACTTCAATGTTCACTGGGTTTAAGTTTGCCTTTTTTATGTAAGCATATACTTGTGTAAGAATTTTATTTAATACACGGATTTTCAAACAAATTTGTATTGTGGAAGAAATAGGAAAAATAAGGATTAAAAAAGAAAAATCTAAATTATCTTTAACAATACAAACATCAATGGTAATAAGTTATCTAAATATACAAAATAGAAGTCTAAAAATAATCAAGATTACCTCAAATGCATATTCTTTTTCAGGTGGTGCAATTGAGGTTTCATGATGATGACCTAAATTTCAAAAATGAAAGAAATGTAGAAATAAGATAATTTAAAATAACCTTGTGAGTTTTTTTTATGTAATTACTAGGGCTGTGACAAGAATATTCTTTTTTATGAAAGCATATTCTTTGCATACAGAATATTCTTTTAACAAAAATCATATTCTTTAAAAAAAAAAAGAAATATTCTTTTAACAAAAAGCAAATTCTTTAAAAAAAAAAAGAGGGGGGGGATTATTCCCTCTAAAAAAAGCATATTCTTAAACATATGCTTGAAGAAAATTTCCAGCATATCAAGAGAATCTAACGCATATTTAAAAAAGAATATTCTCGTCACAGCCCTAATAATTAATCACAGAAGAAAAGTTTGTTAAAAATTTGAATATTCTAAGATATTTTGTTAATGATGTAAAATTTTAATAATATTTTTTTCTTTTACAGAGTGTAAAGAAATTAAATTTTAAAATCTTTCTTAGAGAAAGCTTGTTCAAGTTTGTTGCAAAGAGAGTAGAAAAAGTGAGTCATTTCAAATCATTATTGTTTTCTATTTATTTAACCTAATGCTTTCTTTTGCATGACTGAAGCCAATGCACTCACTGAGTAGGTTTTGTCATGATGAATAGCAGCATTTGACTTTAACCAGTGTCTAGATAAACAAGTTAAGACTTATGTGTACATTGTGTAAAGGCTGACTGAGTGTATTGAACTAGAGGTGCCATCAGCAGGAGCATAGAGAAGGAGAGGAGAAATCTAGAAGAGTTTTCTCTTTGGTATTAATGATTTAAGATGCAAAAGAAACATAAGATAATTATTAATATAATTAAGAGAGGAAGTTAATAGACTTCTCCATAATTATTCAACAAAACTTATTCAGGACTAAGAAATTAGATTTAAAATATTGTAATGTCTTGCAATTAAGTCAATATTGGAATTTTTTTAATAAAAAAAAATTTATCAAAAAGATGCCTGGTTTATTCCTCCAATATACAATATATAAATTTTGTGGGTGTCTATCAATATCAAATTAATTTTGAATTTTCTTAGTTAAGAAGAATAGTCATTTAGTTCAAAACAATCTTCACTGCATTTTTTTTAGGAAAATAAATAACACAATTTATTTAAAAATGCATAAAGATTTTGCCCAGAAATTCTTGCATTGAGTGTTTTATTATTGTCATAAAGCAACTAATTTACATTTATCTGGAGAAGATTGTGTTTTTTTTGTTTCGTTTATGATATTCTTAATTGTTTTTGATTTGTCAAGCATATTTGGTAAGTGTAGGCAAAACAAAAGTACAGTCAAGTCACATTGGAGACACTCTTTACAGACAGATCACCATAGGTAAGCAACGTAGATACTGTTCAGTACTATGGGTGACACGTAGGATTATCAGGTACTATACTGGTCCTTCATGATAGAGTTTAGAATAGGGTTAACAATCCAATTCAGTAAAAAGAGAAAAAGTTACAGAAACCACCACAATGGCAGATGTTGTTGTTGTGGCCCTATGTTCCCTAATGGAATCCAAAATGCTTAAACAAACAATGCAAAACCAAATCTTTATACAATTTAATCTGGTTCTAAGATTTCTGCTAATGCAACAAGTAAAAATGACAAAATGATAGTAATAAGTAATGACTTACCAGCCTTGGGTGAGCTTGGACAGTGATCTGGAGACAGAGTATTCCTAAATAAAACAAATTTATACATGATATAAAGATCATGTTACCAATGTTCAAACAAGCTCAACATTTTTTAAAGTTCACTTTAAAAAATAAAGGCCATAAAAATTCACACGTAAATAATCATGTAACAACATTAAAACATAAAAATCATACATTAACAAAAATCTAGTTTTTTAGTCCAGGGAAAAAATGGCGTCTCCCTTGCCCTCTCAGAGAATGTAACTTTAGTGGGTTCAGAGTGTAGGTTAGGCTCCCCTAAATACAGTTCTGCATGTTAACAAAAATATAACTGACTTGGACTTTTGTTAACCTGCAGAAACAGGTTTAGGAGACCCTACACTCTGAACCCATTTAAGTTAATTTCTCTTTGGGTGCACAAGGCCAATGCTATTTTTTCCAGGACTATAAATTCTGCATACAAACAAAAAAAACATCTAGTATAGGAAGAAGGCAAATAAATGACAACAGCATTATGAGACCCAGTAAAAAATGGTTTGATCAATTACACCACAAAACTTAAGAGTTAAAAAACAAAACAAAAAAAACAAATTAAAATTATAAAGAACCATGATTTTTTTATAAACATTTTTTGGTCCCCCCATGCCAAAAGAGGTCGGATGTGGATCTAGAAATTATTCACCCTTATCCGTTCATTAGTTTGTCCATTCATCCATCCTTTTCTCAAAATCTCGAATTTTTTTAAAATTTGGCACAAATGTTAAACATGATTTGAATAAAAAAGTAACATGGCAGATTTTCCGGGAAAACTCCGTTTTTTGGAGGGAAATGACTGAAAATGACACTTTTGGGCTTATTATAAAAAAATGATGCTTTAGATTTTTATAAAATTTTCTGAAAAGTTGTAACTGATTTCTATATAATTTTATCTGTACTTCACGATAACTCTTGGAAGTGTCCCAGCGGGCTCTTTTAATGATAAAAACAACTCTTTTTTAAGGATATTTTATCACATTTGTCCAAAATTTGATGTGTTATGTCTATTTGGCAGTTTTGCATGGTGTTGGAACTCAAATTGACAAATGTTAAGGTCTGAATCTACACCGTTTATTCATTCTAACTATAATCTGGAGACTTTTGGAGCTAAATAGGGAGAGTGCAGATGCTGGACTTAACCATTTTTTTATGCTTCATTCACTGTGCACAAATGGTGGACCATGCATGTTTCACTTGTTTTGTTCACTTAGTTTTTTTTAATGACACAATGTGCACTATTTAACCCATAGCTGAAGGGAATGTTGAGATTCAGACATTTCCAAAGGGTATTAGTCCAATTATGAACTCAAATGAAATGTGACTGACACGGATTCAAACTTGCATACGATTCCAAAGTCTAAATGCCTCGCCACAAGGCCAAACGGACATCCTCGCCCTAAATTGAACAAGAAATTTCATTGAAAAATACATTAAAATCTTGACATTCCCGTACTGAAATATGAACAAAAAATTTTATCATTTAAAAAAAATTATTAATATTTATTAATTAATATTTGATAGTTCTCAAATTTGAACACGAAAATTGTGTTAAAATTTAAAATTCTGGATATTTTATTTTTGATTAAATAGGGAGGTGATATTATTCTAATACGATTTCCGGCTGCAAATAGCATTTTCAAATGGGCGCAGCCGCAGCAGCGCCGCAGCCCAGCCCTAGTGCGAATATCAACGGCTGTATTTTTGTTAGGAAATAAATCGAAAATATAAGACTTTTCTTGTTACTTCCCTTTATTTTTGGCCCACTTGCTTTGTACATTATTTTCCTTCTACGCTGCTTTTTTTTTCTTGTAAAACAAGGGAGACAAATAAAATTCCATCATTCTTTATGTTTTTTTTTTTTTAACCTTTGAACTGAATTTATGATTGTACAATCACTGGAAGGTGGCGTGGACGCGACTACTCTCTCGCGACTTCCAGTTAAATTGCCTTAAAATAAAATTCTGACTTAACAAACAGTTTTTGTGACATTAATTTTATTTTTAACCCCAACGATAAGTACTTTTAATGATTTTTTTTTTAGACTTGGAAAAATTAAAAGGTAGTTAATTTGTTAATAGACAGAAGAAAAAATATTTTATAATTTACAACGAAAATGTAACGCAGAAGCTACAAAATCATCACGGAAATAAAAAACATAACCGATTGGTAAGAGTAGTAGATCTACTAGATCGCCTCTTGTTTTTAATAATTTTGTTTAAGCACCACAAAGACAACAGAAGAAGCGTAAAGTTAAATTGACGAAAGAAAAGGTGGCCAGTCAATGAACTTAAAAGAAAGGAACCTCCATAAAACCACGCCTAAACTTGTTTATTTTAAGTAGTTTTTAATCTTTTTAATAAAAATATGAAAAAAGATGTTTTTTTTTAAGTATTTTCCTTTAAAAAATAAATCAATACGCAACAACAGCCAAGTGTTTTTATTTATTTCTTTACTTCCCTATTTTTTGTTACATAACATGGCATACAAGTTACGAAGTTTCTTAGAACTTTTAAAAGATGACTCAATCAATGACAATAACTCATAATCAAAATTTCGTTTCCTGTATTTAATAATAATTTAAAAAAATTATGTAATTCTAATTTCTAACATTCTGTTTTTTAAAAAAATAAACGAAACGTGAAAATATTTTTTAACGGAACTATGAGCGTGCATGTCATGTCAGTGTTTTGTTTTGTCACCTCCACCACCACCACCACTGGGTCCCCGTCCAGTCCAGTCTAATTAATTTTACTTACCATCTGGATGATAACATACTCATTAAGCGAACAATTTTGTCTTTCCCTAATAAAGTGATAGACATTATTTTGGTGTATATAATTAGAAAGAAATATTAAGAAATAATAGATTAAAGTTACAAGTGGATGTACACGTTAAGTTCTGTTTGGGTACCCTCCCCTACGACACTGGAACGGTGTAAAAAAACGAGTAGTATTATTGTTGCTGAGACATGTCTGGTATATTTTTGCAAAACAAAACTGATCAATGACCCTACTTGTGAGTGGGCCTGACTGATAACTTAATTTTAGTTTGTTGTTGTTTGTTGGTAATCTTGAACCCCCAAATAAGCCTGATTTTATCTATTTATTTATTTGTTTTAAACTTAAACGATAAAATAGTCTGTTGAAGAAAAATTGACGAATAAATTTTTGAAGAAAAAGTGAAGAATGCATGTTTCCCCCGTTTGTGCACTGACTGCACAAAGTGAAACTAAAACCACTGGACTGGACTGGAACCAGGCATAAAAAAATATGATTAAGTCCAGAATTTGCCTCGCCTCCATTTAGACCCCACGTAAAAATTCTGGTAAAAATGAACAAACAAGAAACAAGCCTTAACATGTCAGTTTAAGTTCCAGCATCAGGCAAAAAACTGTCAAACAACATTACATTGAATTTTGGACAAATATGATAAAATAGCCTCAAAAGAGAGGGTGGATTAAAGAACCTCTCAAGGGAGTTCGCGAAGTACAAATAAATTTATATAGAAATCAGTTACATTTTAGAAAGATTTATAAAAATCCAACCCACCAATTTTTTGTAAAAGCACAAAAGTGTCACTTTTAGCAATTTTTCCCTCAACAAACACCCCCTAAACGTGCAACAACCGTAGTTTTACCGGAAAATGCGCCATTTTACTTTTTTTTTTTTTTTACTCATATCATGTTTTAAAGTTTGTGCAAAATTTTTTTAAAAATTAGGGCGAATTTTTTAGAAAAGTCCGAAGGAAACGGACAAAGATGAATAATTTCTAGGTCTACTCTCCTTTGTCGGAGGAACAAAGAGGAGTGTCTTAAATATCTCTAAGACAAAGTCATTTTTAGGAAGTGGTGGAACAGGAACATTGGAACATACACATCATCATCATCATCGGTGAAGTGAAAAAAAAGCGTTGTCGTTAATGGAGTAAAAGAAGAAAAACAAACTATATAAAAAAATGTCATTTAAGTTTTAATGCCGAAAATTTTTTTATCTAAAATAAGTTAGCTTTCTTAACTTCTCTATGTTTAACTCTTTGGTTGATTTCAAAGGGTAAAGAAGAAGAATCATAATAATCCGGGGGTAAAAATGGTGTTGTTGCCTGCGGTCTGCCCTGCTGCTGCACCCCTGCTGTGCACTGCACTGCACTGGCAGTAGTGCACCCTCACCCAAAGAGAAGGTAACTAACTTCAGTGGGTTCAAAGTGCACCAGCTTAGTGTCCTCTAAATACGTTTCTGCATGTTAACAAAACTATAACTAACTTGGACTTTTTTTAACATGCAAAGCAGGCTACAGCACCCACCACAGCAGAGCCGTGTTTAGGGAACCCAGTAAAGCTAAAGCTCTACCTACACTTTGAACCCACTTAAGTTAAAAAATACTCTTAGGCTGCAAGGGCAATACTTTTTTTCCCGGTTACAGACAGCGTGGTATATCCTTATTTCTTAAGGGGTGACGACGTGATTCATAATTCATTAGAATTCTTTTGTCGTACTTAAACAAACCTGTTTTTGTTTGCAATTCAATACTCGTCTCACTCGATTATTTAAGGTGACATTGACATTTTACTCGAAAAAGCCAGCCGATGACTTGCAATTTTGATAAGGGCTAACCCGGTTAAAACATTTAAAATTCATTTTTTTATAACACTCTAGACACTAGACTAATTTCTCATCTTAGACTAGCTGAATTTTGTTTGTAGAGATTTATTGTGTCACTTCACTTCTATGGATTTTAGATAAAAAGGCCATCGGAAATATGGCCACCAGTAAAAAGGCCACACACACCACTACCAGTAATGTTGGAAATTCTGTGTGTAAGCCTTTCATTGTGGTTCCATGAACGTTTCGTTTCAGTGTTTGTCATTGGTCAATCTTTGCAGACCCGGATGTGAAAATCACGTGACAGATTTCCCGCACTTTTTAAAAGAATCTTCCTCTTTTTCCAGCCAGCTTCGAAGCGGGCAAGACGCTCATTTGTGTCTGCTGACACTCTGGGGTTTCTTTCCCCAGAAACCGTAACTTAACGGTTATTCCCTTTTCGTTCCGTCCCACATGGACGAAACAAAATACGTTGATGGCTATGAGGTCCATCAACAGTCTTATTAATTATCACCATTTTATTATGGAACTTTCTACCGTAACTTAAACGGTAATAATTTATATTCTTCTCGTCCCTCATGGACGAGACTATATTCGCTAAATGGCTTTGTGAAGACCATTCAGCATCGACTATTTTCATCCTTTCATCAACTGGAACTTTTCTACTTTTAACCCTTAAGGGGTAAATTTATATTAATGTGTGTGTTCTCTCACACACTCTAAGAAGTATTCACAACCGACTCTTGACGGTGAACTTTCTAAAAGATCAGTCTATACCCTTCGGACGGTCTGATGATTCATCAAAAAAGGATCAATTTATTCCCGGGCTGTTTCCTAAAAATAGCTCCCCTTGATACGAGGCTCGGCAAGCCGCGAAAACCTGTATTATAAGTTTTCGTAACATCTACCTGAAAGAAGAATCCTCTGGGCCCATCTTAAAAGTAAGGTTTACATACTTTTTTCTTTTGCGCTGCAAAGCTCTCATTTTGTGTAGAAGAAATTCTTACACAAAATGATTTTACGAAAACTTATAAGGATTCGTTTGTTTGATTTTACAAAACTTTAACTGTTTGAAAATGTAAATATTCGTATAAATAATTTTACAAAACTTTTAGCATTCGTTTGTTTAATTTTACGAAGACTTGGTTGTTTAAAAGTTTAAATGTTCGTAAGGATAATTTTACGAAAACATAATATAGTTGTCGGTTTAATTTTACGAGAACTTTAATTATTATTGTGTAGAAGAAATTCTTACATTTGTTCAACTGGTTCAGTCATTCTCAATTGCTTTATTCACTTTCTCTTTTTTCTCTTTCACTACCAACTAGTTTAAATCATTCATTCACTACCCAGCCTGTCTGTAACCTTTTTCTCTTTTCTCTAAATTTACCCTTAACTTACTGTAGCAGTCACCTCAAACCGGAATCGCGCCAGGTGATCCGGCCACCTACTGACCAGTTGGCCGGAACCGCGTAGT
>JAUZSX010291839.1:0-14091 GCA_034780655.1 Idiosepius hallami
GGAGATTGTATTTCACCAATATGAAAAATATACATACGTAAACTTAAATTTAAAAACAATAGTAATAATATTATATTATTTTAAAAAATGTGTAAACGTTTTGGTCAATGAAAGCCGTCTTCAAGGTTTGAAATGTTTATCAGACATCTTATTTTGTGACCGAAGATGTTCATATTCAATAAAACAAATCAGCCAACCAACTAACCCACATCTATATTCATTGTGGAAAAAAAGTACTTATTCTAAAAAAAGAAACCCTCTAGTTTCGATTACCTTGAGTTACTGGAAAACAAAAATCTTCTTTCAAACGCTTTGTGTCTATTAAAGAAAATTATTCTGCTTTTTACTCCTATCCGACGTTGCTTTTCAATTTAGAATTGTGAAGATCTTATACTTTTTCATAGAAATTTTATCCCTTATTATCAAAAACAAATCAGTCGTTTGATTCGTGAAAAATTAGCTTAAATTATCTCAGGTCGATCTTTGTTTTTTGTTTTTCTTGTCTCTGAAAATATGTACCAAAATCTTTTAACATATTTTTTAGAATATTTTTTTTTTCACAATTTTTTCCATTAAACCTTTTTTAATTTTCTTTCTAATAATATTATGCCGATACTGATAATATGAATGTACGTGTGGGTTGTATAATATCGTACGCTGTTCATCAGATATCTATCGTCCTTGACCCTGTATTTAGGAGATTTTTGTGGCATTTGTCGAGAGTATTTTAGCCTAGCATTCAACCAGGACTTAATGCATTCCTATTCATAGGTGTCTCTTAGCTGACAATAACGATAATTATCGATTAATTACTCATTGGTTTATACCATATAATACCACGGTGTTAAGAATCTAGGTAACCTATCAATTATAAAATACTTAACGCTGATAAAAACTAGCGTTTTCTCAGGAGTAGGGGAGATAGAAGTTTATTTTGGCACATCATGTTCCATTATTGTCAGAACTTCTAATATGCTATATTTTCAATAAGTCAACATCTCTCACACTAAATCTTTTCCCCAGAAAGTTGTAGCGCCTTAATTTCCACGCACTCCAAAAGACCCGTTTCTGTCTCTCGAGTTAAATGTATACATGACTTTTTTTCGAGAACCCGTGTGACTAAAACGCTATTTCTGTTAACCAAAATTAATTATCTCAAGTTCTTCCTGCTCTATTATTCCTCGAACCACAGACTTTTAAAGCTTCCTCCTCGATCCGATTTTGTATTTCTAGTTCTTATTTTTCATTTTATTTTTCCAATTTATTTTATAACTACAAACAGTATTCTCACTATGATATTGATTCATTTTAGTTCATGGGTTTTCTTGCTGTATATCTTTCTTCAGGTATACATTTTTTCATGTTGATTTTTGTTCGAATTAATTTGAATATTCTTAAGTGATTTCATGAATACTGGTTTTACGTCTTTCACAAATATCTTACTTAATTTACGTAAATGTCTGTCTTAACCTATTTACCAAGGGTCTCGTTTCCCTTAATTTGATTTATTCTGTGTCAGGACAATAATATTTACCAAAATGCTGCCCTTTGTTGACTTTAATCAATTTGTTTCTATTCATGAGTTTTGTCAGATACTATTAAAAAACTCTAATGTACTAGTTTTCTACAGGCCTTCGAAATTGTCCATGCTCTTTTCTTTGCATACTTAAAAAAAAATATCGTGTAAATGTTTTACCATACGAATCATGTTTATGTTTTCTGCGGTGGTTGGTGCTTTTGATTTTTATGTCAGTGAGAATATATCTATATATCCACGGATTATACACTCGCTGATATTTTAAATGTTTTTGCTTTAATAATAATTAATCTGATTGCATTTTCGTAATTATTTTTGTAAAATTAAATAAATGATTATTTTACTTCAGATTTTTATTTCACAATTGTGATCAGGAGTTGAACATGTCCACACAATGTTTTTTTTTCAAGGCATTTTTGTTATTTCTTAGCTCATATCTCTGCAAAGTTTCACAGAAAGCTTTTATCTATCCAAGTGTCTTCCTTAATAATAGGGTTTCCTCATTATCTTAGTGGCAAGTCCCCGCTGGGCAAAGAAGGACAATACTTATAGTATACCCATATGAATGAGATCGACGTTTTTGATTGGGTTTTACATCTGGTTTCGAATTTCCGGTTTACGAGTAGAGTGCGTGGCTAGAACGAGCAGACACTACTTTTTCAAAAGAAAATAGGAAATCGAACTGTGAACATTGGTATTCTTAAATACTCACCCGCCTAACTACTAACCAGACTAGACGTTGCTTAACTTCGGTGATCTAGAGGGAACCGTTGTCTTCAACGCGACTTGACCATGTAAATGATTTTAACATAAAAGAGTAGATTGTTGCTTACTAAATGTTTTTTAAGCACAGAGATGATACGAAAAAACGTTAAGGAATTAAAAATAAATAATTAAATAAATAATGGAGAAGTGTTTTTAAAATTAAAAAAAAATAATTCATTTTCAATCACGAAGCGTTTTCAAAAAAGAATCCTTTAAAAATTATTGCTCAAAAAATGAAAAAAAAGTTGATAGATTAATTAATAAGATTATGAAAACAAATAAATGTAAGTTCTCTATAAAACAAACAAAAAACAGGCTGTTTTTCCGGAGAACTCTTTAAAAAAAAAACTATAATATTTATTTAAAAAATGATTCGGTCCACTAAAATTTACATATGTTTGATACAGTCTTTCTATTTAATAGACTTCGTTCAGAAAAACATTAGAAATTAATTTTAAAAATCTAAAAATAAATTTGGTATAAAAATCATTGAAAATATGTTTAGTGTGAAAAATGATTTAAAATGAATTACGTATAGCATAAAATTTAGTATAAAAAGCATTGAATAGTTTCTAGATAATAGGCTTTCCTAATTATCTTAGTAGCAAGTCCCCGGTGCTGGGCAAAGAGAGGCAGTACTTACAGTAACTTATATAAACTGTTCAGTTTTCTGAAAAGATGTTAAACTATATTGATAACATTTTCTTTTTATGTTGTTATTGTGCCGGAAGACCCCTGATGCACGTTTTGGCTCCGATCACTGTTTTGAGTTTTTTGCAATCTCAGGGTATTCTGAGAATACCAGTTTTCTACTTAGAGGATAATTCGAACACGGAACGTTTTAAACTTTCATGATCGATCATTGTGAGTTTATGGAAAGGTCTTTTAGTTCGTATGCTTAATGCATTTGACTGCTCATGTCAGGAACCGCCGACCAGCCTTGTACAGTACCTGGTGTTTCTAAGTGGTCACCCATCCGTAGTTTTGTTGTTGTTTTCATTATTTCATCATTTTCATTTTGAGTTCATACACCAGTTACTTCCAGTGCCTGCACGATGCTTGCCGGCAGCAGATTTCAATGGGTTTTGTGTGACAACACGTCTTCTCGGGTGTTCCAGTTTCTGCCACCTTCCAGTTAAAAACAGCATGGTGCCGCAATTCATTGGATTTTCTCCCTATTGTATACAGACCTAATAACGCATTAACAGAGTCCACCCTCTGCCAATGCTGGCCAGTGCTGCCTTCAGGCATAGTTGCAATATGTTTCCTTTTTTGCGCTTATCAGTTATTATTATTATTATCATCATTATTATTATTACTACTACTACTACTATTATCATTATTATTATTATCATTGTTATTTTTAAAAGTGTATTTCTATTAATGTTATTTTATTATTATTTTTATTTATTTATAATTGTTTTTCATAGTTTCTAATTTTAGTAGAGATATAATAAATTGATTTGAAAGATCAATATTTGTAGTTAGAAATACCGAAAACTTAATTTTTAAGATTTAAAAGAAGATATTTTCCTCTAAAAGGCATTCATTTTTGGTACAACTAATAATGAAAAATAGTGAGAAATTTTGTTAAAACTTTTTTTCATTATTCATTCCATTTGTTTTTTTATTGTTTTACTTTAAGAAATCAGGAATCGATATCTATGGCGGAATTTTAGTATTTATTACATCATTAAAAAAGTCTTATACGCTTTTTTTCATTCGGTATAGACTAATTTTCGGCTGATATCCCTGCTGGCGTTCCTATTGAATTATTTTTAAATCCCAGTAAAATTGTACTCTTTTAAGAAGATTTAAAGAAATTGTGAATTGTAATATGACAGCACATTGTTCCCTTGCCGTTAACAATAAGTGCGTACAAGTTTCATTCTATTCATAATAATTACTAATTGCTTCCGCTTCCAGGCAGGATTGCACATTCAAAATCTAAATGATTTTTATTTATAACATAAAGATTGCAACAATTATTTTTACATAGGTATAGGTTATCTAGATTGTCTAATTTTTACTTTTTTTACTTATACCTTTTATCTATACCACTAGCATGATAACCCATCATTGTTCGGTCAAAGATCGAAACGGATAAATTCTAATAAGATCGAAACGGATAAATTTTTAAAGCAGAAGCTATATTTTTATGATCAAACGTTTGTAATGTGCAATGACAAAAGAGTCTATGAATACAGAAATTGCCAGAAAAAAATCTGAAATAATACTTCAGGGTTCTGTTGATTGATTTATTGATTGATTTGTTTTATTGCATGACATTCGTGTCAGTAATTTAAAATGTGCCGGTCATTTAATGCCGATGGTTGTTGGGATACGATTCAACTATAATTTTGTAATATTGGTATGATTTGTGATTTTTTTATTAAGTAGGAGAACACAAATATTAATATTTAAAAGATATTTTTATATTTACTCATCTTTACATCTGGTCTATGGTGTGCCTCCAGCAGAACTGTCCACTGGCAATTGACATCTTACAAGCTCGGATCCTAGTGGAGTACTGAATTCTCTTTGTTCTCTCTGTTCAAGCATTAGTAGTAGTAGTAGTAGTAGTAGTAGTAGTAGTAGTAGTAGTCAGAAGAGAGAGAGGGCATTCAGGTATAGTTGTTCTTTGGTTGAAGCATAGGACATCTAACTTAGGGAAAAGTAGAGAGTCATCTAGATAATGTCTTGTGTGGGTAGTATTATATTTGATCTAATTCTCTAGTATCAAAACAGAGGTAATTTGCTTTCACTCCTAAAACCTCTTAACAGTGAGGCGCATCACCACAATCGGCCACATACATTAATAGTTGTTGTTTTTACAAGTGTGTGAAACTTTTCGCGATGGCGTAAAAGTTGATTAGGTATCTTTTCTGATGCAAAAGTACAAAAGTTTGATTTTCCTGACAGGAGACATGAAGTGAATTTGACGCAAAATGAATATTCATCTAGCTAGTAATAATCTATTTCAATAGAAAACTTGAATGGTGTAGCTTTAAAAACGTGGGTGAACAAATACTAGCCACAAAAAGGAAGACTGCCTTTTATTTAATGCATGAAACCTACTTAAGATAGTGTTTCTTGAATGGATCAATAACAAAAACCCAATTAATCTTCACAAACTATGATCAAATCCTAGGTTAATTCGTATACTATCATATAAAAAAAAACTGAAGTCTCTAAAATGGTTCTTTGCTTAATTATTACGTTTAACCTGTTTGCTGCTCATAGTAAGCAATTGACAAATAATCCCCATTGAGTTTTGGGCTAAAAATGTTACGCTTTTTTATTTCTTTCTTTGGTTTTAATTCCTTTTTTTTAGATTTAGTTTACTTATGTAAAGAAAAAATTAAAGCAAGAATTAATTTTATTTGTTTTTAGTCATCAGAAAAAAAGATTATAATTTTTTTTGTCTTTGTCTTTTTACCGGCAAAAAAAATACTTTAGATAGTCTGTACAAGCGTTTGTGTGATCTTTGGAAAAAACTGTGTATAAAATCATAATAACTTATTTTTACCGTAACATTCTTCATGCAGAATTTAGTTGCATTAATTATATTGTTTTTTTAAATCTCAATTCCAAAATTGAATGATGAAAGTCTGGTTAGCGCTATCCCCAAATCCGACAGATTACGATTCAGCATTCTATTTACTTTAACAACATTTAGGGCATAATTTTTTTTTCAAATTGTGTTGTCAAAATTACATTTTTAAAAGTGTGATTTGTTTGCACATGGAGAAATATTATGATATTTAGAGTTTTGGCTATTTCTGTTTTTCCACCAAAGGTGTTGCCAATAGAATAAAAAAATTGTGGAATGATATATAGACTTTTAGGCCTACAGTTGTTTCTTTTATCTAATGTCCATTAATTATTTTACAGTAATTTTTAAACAGTTCTCTTTAATATTATGTGAAGATATTCCTTTAAAGAGAGAAAAAGTTTAGATTGTTAATAGAAGAAAAACAAAACCGTATCACTGCTAAGAAATAAGAATAAACGACTGAAAATTGGTTATTTAGTTTAGTGAGATTTTTTTGCGTAGGAACCCTGACCTTTAATTAAGACATCATCTCAGTAAAAAGCAATGTCTGTCTTTGTGCTATTTATTTTCATTGCAGATTTCCTTGCGGTATTGATCCAATGTCTCTTTAAAAAAAAAACGAGAAAGAGAAAAAAACAAAACAAAAGTAGTTCATAAACTATAGCGTTAGAGAAATTAAAGCAACACGGAAGAAAAGTAAAAGATAGAAAAAAAACAAATGAAGAAAGAAAGATTGATTAAGAAATATAGGATGAGTCAAAGTAAATATCATACAACCATATTGTTTTATTTAACTATAATTAAACGAATCTTAATGTAAAGGTTAAAATTACACTTTCTAGAACTATAGAAAAGGAAAGAGAAAGAATAACAGAGAGAGCGAGAGAGAGAGAGAGGAAGAGAGAGAGAGAGAGATTGGGGATAATAGAGAAAAAGAGAATGTGCCAAAAAAGAGAGAGAGCTGGAAGTTGTGGGTGAGTTGAGGGAGAAGCTTTAATGTAGTCACTGACGTCGATAACCGACCGCATTTGGCGGGCAACTTTTAACTAGTCAAATCTTTATTATAATAAATCAAAATTTTAAAATGTAAAATATATCTTTGTTATAATAAATGTAATATATATTTCTTTTACTATAATAATGATATATTAATAAATTATTATTAGTATAATAAATTTAAATTATAACTATAATTATTAATCACAAAGAAATTTGGAATAACTATTTTTCGGACTGTTGTCCTTATAATTAAATCACAACCTTTCGACCGATAAACCCTCGGCCATCTTCAGGTGATCAGTCTCGGGAACCAGCTAAAAAAATATTGATCCTACCCAAAGTCAATAATCACCAAAAAAAAAAGAAAAAGAAAGAAACCTAACAAGTCTACACTCTACCCGGTCATGGTTAGCAGAATGAGAGCAGACTATTTACTTGCGTTAAATAAAGTGTTAAGCTCAAAGTTCTGTAACTCTCTATTACGACAAGAAAGTCCCCGAGAGAAACCACCTGAAAAAAGTGTTTATCGGTCGAAACATTGTGAATATAACAATGATAAGGACAAGACTTCAAAAGACTGCTGTAATATTAATTATCAAGCATCATCCCAAGATTTCCGAAAAACAAAGAATTTCATTTGATTTTTCAAATAAAATTATTCTAATTATTTTATATAACTAATTAGCCAAATTCTACATAAATAACATCAGTACATACAAACAATTCTCTTCTTATTCGATTTTGTTAACTATTATAAACAAATTCAATTATTTATTCAAGCCATATGAAGACCTAAATTCAAATTTGTTCTAACCTTGAGTAAATTTGGCTAACACATTGCAATTAATAAAAACTAATCTGTTCGAATCTTTGTTCCATTTCAATTGACTAACACAGCGAATGGATTCGTTATGTGACACATGTTTCCGGATTCTTAATCTATCAAGGTCCGTCTTGCTGCCTACCCGGTGAATGGATATTATGGAAAAAATTATTAAGTGATAATATCCATTGAAAAACCGAATGTGAACACAAGAATCTAGAGTAAATATACATAAAAAAAACACAAAAATGGTCTTTTCTTTCAGATTGATTTTATGTACAAAAACAAATATAGCCTTTATGCAATTTCTATTTTATCTTGATGGAATAACATATACAAATATATTATACAAATATATTAGCTCCAACAGAGAGAATGCCATAAACCATCGATGTTTTTAAAAATAATTGTTTAAAAAGACTTCTTTGACTTAATAAAAACATTCAAGGTATTGAATCCATATTTTTTTAATATATTTTTGAAACTGAAGTAAAATAATATTAATTATTACAAGGTTGTCAATAATATTTATATTTATGTAGAATATTTAAAAAATAGTTTAATTAAGAATGGGTCTTCCATAAAAATTGTTGATAATCACTTAGGACCAAAAAGATTTCAAATTGAGATTTTGTTATTGAATCAAATTGCTCATATTACATTTTGGGTGACAAAGCACAGTTTTCTAAAGCTCTAAACCAAAAATAATATGCAGTTTTTCTAATAATTTAGTACTTCGTGTGACAATAATTCTTTCTTCAAATCGTTTTATTTTATATCCTATAATTATAGCATACTTCAATTCATATTGGAGACACTGGTTCCTGCTAAATCACAAGTAAACATAAAGACTGCTATGTTCAGTACTAAGATGAGTGACCACTTAGTAATATTATATACCGTGGTGGCTCTTAATATGATCTGTCAATTTCATGAAGCATTAAAACTGAAAGACCTTTCTCTCCCCAACCCTCAAACCAACCATCCAGGGGTTAAAAACGTCATCCGTTAGAATTACCGCTAAAGTGAAGATTGGTGGTCTCTGGATAGTCTGAGATTGTGAAAAACTTTATAAGAAGAGGAAGACTGATCCAAGCTGTAACGGCTAAGGGTAGACCTCTCTGGTCAATAACAACCATTATACCGAAAAAGAGTTGTTAATTACCAATTTCTCTAAAACCATTCTTCAAGTTTATAGATATTTAGTCTATCACCTATTTATATAAAATATTTACTATTTGTCAACAGATATGAAAAAATTACACTAATATAAGCGAAGTTTCGTATCAATAAAAAGGACAATATTGACTAGATTTTCAATCTAATGCATTCAAGAAAAAGTCAACAAATGTACGTGGAAGAAACAAAATATCGAAAAGCTTGAACACTGCCAAATAAAAAGTAACTTAATTGGATTTTGTGGTACATATTACCCTTTGGTTAAGTCATGCTCTAAGAACATTATAAAAATAATTGTCCAATTTAGAATCATAAAAAGACAGGAGATAAAATTTGGCACAATACCAAAATGAAGACATATATCAATATTAAAAATAAAAAAATAAAAAATTAGCTTTCAACAAATTGTCCAGAAAAAGAGAAATAATAAAATATAAAATGGTTAAAAATATATAGACAGTGGAATAAAATAAAAAGATTAAGAAAATCAAAACTTTTAATTTTATTTTTAATCATTGAGTACAGTCTTTAGAACTAGTGTTCTTTAGATAAGACTGGTATCTTTTATCATTTTTATTGTTATAAGTATAGATTTGTTTATTTGTGTGATATTCAAACATATAACCCTTTGAATTACTATACAATCGCCAATACACATTTATCTTTTAGAGTAACTTGGACACTATTGATATTTTTGACTGAAGTATAATTTCAAAGGAAATATGAATGGTGCGATCTTCTGAATTTCGATAAAAAACACAAGTGTAATTCATTTTCTAAATAACTTGTACAGAAATTAATTAAAAATAGAATTATTATCTGAATAGGGAATGGAGTAGAACAAAAAAAATCTTGAAGACGTGGTAAAACTTGAAGACGTGAATGATAATACTTGATGAATCATATTTCGCTGTTTGAACAAAATATTTTATTGAAAAACATATGCAATTAATCTAATCCATGGTAGTGAATCTGTGACGTTGTTAACGACGAAAAGGATCAATACTCCATGCCATTTTCAGAAAAAAAGATATTTTCAAAAAGGAGATTGATTATTATACATTCACCTTATTTGAAAACTTTGAGGATCCTTGAAAGTTATTTGAAGATGAAAAGCAAATAACTGGAAAATCTAAAATACAATCTTATTAGATGCGCTCATTCGAGAAGTGGATTTCAAATTGTGTTTGAACTTAAAAAGCAATAAAAAAAATCACGCATACTTCAAAAGATATTTTTCATAAATTTAGAATTAACATTACAGTATATTTGTACAAATATAAAATACCGTTTACGCACAAAATCCTTTTGAAATGTACAGATTATTTTTGCCTGTTTTAGGACTGTAGTCTTTGATTCTAGAAACGCAAAGCATGAGTTCAACTCCAAGTTGTTCCGTTGCGTTCGTAATTAGATTATTATAACTTGAATCCTAAAATTTTGAAAACATATGAATCTTGAAAAAGATGGAGTGAATATGAGGATTCATACCTTTACCGAGGGTTATAATCCAAATATGAATGCAAATGGAACAACTACCATTTGAACTTGCATACTACGATTCTGAAGTCCGAGTGTCTATCCACTAGGCCTGGTGGACTACTCCAGGAAAGATATAAAGTTGATTGATACTTGCAAATTCTTATAATATGGAAATAGTAAGGCAGAAAGTCAAAATTATTCTGCGAAAAATAATTATTTTTAGCGCTAATAAAATGTATCGAACAATGAAAGACAAAGACTAAGAAATAATTTTTAAAAAGAAGTTTATGTAAAACAAATTATATGTAATCTAATTGTCTTTTTCTTCGGGTTGTGCAGTTTTCTTTCACATGATTAAATGAAAGAAAACTATCAATACGTATATTTATTTCTTGTAGATAAGTTGTAGCGATTACAACACATGAATATATAAGAACGTTTAAGTAATAAAATTCCACTCAAACAATTGATCTTTTTTTCTGAGATCCGATCCAAGTAATCCAGGGATTGGTTTAGTTACAAAAGCTATTTTCCTAAGTGGCCTGAATTATCGACAAGATATTGAATAAATGGCCATCTTGTTCACTATTCTTTAGTGCAAATACACGGGGAAACCTCATAAACCAGCCAATCAATTGTATTGAATGCAGAACTTTCATTCAACGGTATTTACTTTAAGAAAACCAGTTTCTGAAAAATCTTGAATAATCAATTATGTTTCAACAAATAAAGTAAATAGAATTAAAGGTCCATACTTCTTATAAAGCGGCAATATTCATAAGTGATTTAGCAAGTCTTTCCCTTTATATTATTTCCATGATGAAATAAGAGATTAGGTTTGTTCAAATCTTGTTTAATCCCTAATTTTGTTAGAAGGCAATAAACAATGCCAGAAATCCAATATATTGTTGCTCTCTATCTTTTTATCAAGAATTTACTTAAGCTTTCAAATACAGTTTAAGTAATGTTATATCTATTTATTATTCTTTTATTTTACATTAAAAATATAGGAAGAGAAATAGAACTTCATGTCGCAAGACCGACCAACTTAAAAAAAATCTTGTAAATTTATTATATAAACTTTTCATGGAATATGCATCAATTATTTATCGATTTTTATACTGTCAACATATCAAAATCTTGTTTCAAATATTAAGCATGGAAATTAGTAGATAATGTTATGTTTTCATTCAAAATAAGAAGTTCATTTAAAAATTAGACAATGCCAGTAGAATCCCGGGCAACACTGGGTGAAGGTCTGCTAGGAAAATAAATTTTAAGATTAAATTGACAAACCAGCCTTATATTTGATTTTAGGTTTATTTTTTGCATTAATTTGCACTTTGCTATATATTTTTCCAGAATTTTCAAAGAGATAATTAATGATGTGATTAATCAATTTGTAAATAGGAAGCTACAATTTGGCATGAAGGTAATCCCACAGTGGATTTTTAGACAAAGAGCTTTTAAAAAACTCTTCGTTTTTTTTTCAGATATCATTAGTCTTTCACGACACGAAAAAAAAAATAAAATGAAAAAAAAACAAACAAACTAAGTTCCAGCCTCTCAAATGAAAGATAAAGCAATAAACCAATAAACCAATAGCCTAAATACTTTAAGTTCAGGCCGACTGAGCTAATATCGATGTGAGCTTAATCTACGAAAACCCTATTGAACAAAAAAAAAATAAATAAAGCATATGATTGGTGCAAAACAATTCTAATGGTATTTTATACTCACCTATTTAACATTTGGTAGTTTTTAAACCCGTTGACCCTCAAGATTCGGTGTATCGGCCCTGGTGACCTAAGGGAAAAGAAGGCACCCTATATCTCGTTCCTAATACGTTCCTTTAAGCCTTTGAAACCTAAGAGACCTACATTTCCGCCCTGAGAGCATAAGGCAAAAAAATACACAATAATATTTTGGCTTTAGTATGCTCCTATAATAAAACGTCTCTGAGTGACTAATTGGTATTTTTGATAAGTTTGGGTTCAAAGGATTAGTATAAAGGCTCTGGATGACTAGTTGATTTAGTTAATTCACATACGAAAGGGTTAAAGCAGTTTATAAAAGTATATACCGGTGGAAAATAATTCAATAGATCAGTGTTACAAATGATCGGTTAGTATTTTTTTGGGTGGGGGTGGGAAATTCTTACAAAAACTTATTCATTGAATAGTCAGATAAATGTATGGTTTGCACAGAGAAGTATCTCGGCAGATAGGATAGACTGGGTCAAGATGGACGATAGAAAGAAAAAAGTAATAGATAATTGAAACATATAATTAGATATTGTTTTTTCGTTTGTTTATTCGTGTATAATTTCAAATAAATGTATATTAAAATTTCACAAAAATCCACCCAAAATAATTCAATACACAACAAACCTTACTAGTTTATGGGAAAATTTTTTTTTTTAATCGATGCAAGAACATTTTCTGTTTTTTAATTTAAAAGAATCTTTATTAAATGTGTTAAGCGTTTAGAATTATTTAAAACTTAAAACTTTGTTAGAAAATGATTTGATGCTCTCTTTTTGCTCATTTCAGTCTGCAATTTTTGTAATTCCAAGATATTCCAGTATTTTATACTAAAAGTAAGCCCAGATAAGTTAAACCTCAATATAAACACTCTATTTTGATAAAACTAAACTAATAGCAAAACTTTTGCATGCTATATTATTTTTATAATTGCTGAAAATATTTATCAAATAATGAATTGTTTTCAAATAATTCTAAAAAGTTAAAAATCGTATATTAAGTTTGAGAAGCCTAATTAAGTTACATATGCTTTTATAAATAGTATTCTTTTCACAGCCCAAGTTATTAGGGATCTGACTAGAATATTTTAGTTGAAGCATATTGTCACAATATCTACATGACTAAAAGAAAAAAGTAATATCGAAAAATAGTAGATTAACAAGGAGAATATTTTTTAATAAAAGCATATTGCCTCTGACCAACTAATTATATTTTTTTTTACTAAATTCATAATAGTTCATTAAAAATATTAATTTTGCCTCATTTAATGAGATTTAATCTCTGTTCTGAAAAGCTGTTGAAACGCACAACACTTTGTCATTAAGATGTCCTTTAACATAAAGAATCTAATATTTAAGAATGAATACTTGTATAAATATCACGTGGAAACTAGTTTCCATTAATTTATATTAAAAAAGGAAACAAAGTCTATTAAACCCAAAACAGAGCAGAGGCAAGATTTTTAAATAAATCACATAAATGATATCATGCTTAAATTGAATATATTGTTTGGAAATGAATACCTTACAAATGTGTCTGTGTTTTTATTATTTGTATTTGTTTTAAGATATGCAACATTTTATTTCGATTTGATGATTGTCACATAAAACTGTGGAGATCTGAGCCTTTTTATGCATTAAGGCTTGTGATTGACCGATCAAGAACAGTTAAGCGCTAAGGATGAATGAAGATGGCTCCTGATTTTGACAAGAAGATAATTAAGTTTGATTGGAAACACCAGAGAATGTCAAGAGAATAATTTGGTCAAATTGTTGAGCATATATAAAGACAGATGACACTAATAAACTACAGAAACAAAATAGGATGAGATCGTATGACAGCTACATTAACCTAAACACACTTTCAAAATCAATCCAGTCAAAATAATTGCACTTACTTTCAACTACTTCGGGTATATGATATTTACTTGGTGAGCACCCCCAAGTTTGGCACAAGGCCATTTTTACGTGCTCTTACCCGGGCTTTA
>JAUZSX010291850.1:0-14090 GCA_034780655.1 Idiosepius hallami
TGGAGACATTGAGTCTCTACCGTTCCAGGTGAACATTGTCTGAAGTTTTTTTGAATAACACAATACAGGCGACCCTCGGGTTACAACGGACTCAACTTACTTTACGACATTTGAATTTTTGTCACTTTCTAGGAAAAACCAGCCTTTCTTTAAAAAAAGGTCAATTTTTCCTTTAAACTTTTTGTTTTATAAACACTTTTATCTTTGCTCAGCAACTTATTTTTTATTTTATTCTATTGAATTATCATTGAATATAATTGGCAGAATCGGACATTTATTTAGCTATTTATGGGATATTAAAGGGTCAATTCCAATATATGCAGAAATTCAAGTTACGTCACCAGCATAAGAACGGAACTTTGTAACCCAAGGGCCACCTGCACTTTCTAATCTATAGCTGGAGAGAATGTAGAGACTCATACCTTTCCCAATAAGGTATTAGTTCAATCATGAAAGCAAACGAAATGATTTGAACTTGTGTATTATAATTCTGGAGTCCAACTGCCTAGCCGCTGCCCCAAGTGGATTTCCAAATGGATTAAAGAAAATGGATACTTACTCTAGAGAAAACTTTTTCTTGCCATTGGAAAACTCTATCTTCAAAATCTAACTTTAGGTTTGAATTAGTGGATGGTCTTTTGCTTAGTTTTTCTTCTGTTTCATCGACAGTTGTAGTAAGTAGCATATTTGAGGTCACTCTCTGAATGCAAACCCTACAAAAAAAAACTATTTTAGAAAGTGTTTCTTCAGGTCTGAATTTCTAGTCTTTAGACCCAAGATATTTAAATACCAAGTTCGAATCTGACGCAGGATAGGCTTTCTTTGATGAGGGCAAATGGAGTCTCTCAAAGCATTGGTTGGCAATCTTTTTAGTGATGGTGTCAAGATAAAAACACTATGATATAGGACTGGCGACCATGTCATTACTAGCCATTTGAAACTATTACAGGGATTACAGTCTACTGATGATGACAATGATGATGAGACCCAAAGATACTTGAGTATTAATTTCTTGTGGACTGTTGTTCTCACTACATTTCAGCCAACTCATCATCTGGCTTACTTCAATTCCAGTCAAAACTATTACATTCACTTCCAGCTGAATCAGGCTCGTTAACCCAGGAGAGTAAATCATCTAGGTATAAGAATAACACTAACTCCAAAAACCCAGGTGGATGAGACCCATTAATGAGTAATTCAGCTAGTTGAAGGGCATTTATACATGCAACTGGAGACCACTTGTGAAGTTCAAATTCCCATGAAACTTTCAATTGAATTGTGTGTGTTCAGTGGTATAGCCAGCTCAACCTTTAGAGTTCAGTATGCCAACACACACACACACACAAAAGAGCAACATGGATTACAAAAGCCTAGGGATGTAATGAGCATGTAAAACTGGCCTTGTGTCTAACTTAGGTTGGTTACAAGTGGGCAACTTGAGTTCCCATCCTTTTGTTTAAACATACTCCCTTACCCCCTATTCTTTCTTACTTCCCTCTTTCTCTCTCTCTCTCTCTCTCACCTCTTTTTCTCTCTCTCTCTCTCTCTCTCTCAGACTCCTTCATTATGTCATAACCTTTCTCTTTCCCTCTTGAAGGAAAAGTGTTAGATTTAAACATAACAGATGGAACTTAGTTGTCAACCTAATAGATATATATTACTAAATATAAAAAGTAACAAGGATGTTTTAAAATTGTTTTTGGTATGAATATAAAAATATTTAATTCCTATCTTGGTATTATTTTACTACTTCAGAGTTAGAGTATAGTGTTTCATGTGATGACATGAATGAAAAGATCCAATAAATCTATATAAAAATAAATTTTGAGAGGTAGGTAGAAAAAAAAAAGAAATGGAAGAAAGAACAAAAATGACATTTTATTCTTTAAGTACTTTCTCTTAAAATATATTTCTTTTTTTTATTTCTCTGACTATTAAGGCCAGTTGTTCCCCAAAAAGGGCCCAAATACTGTTAAACTATAAAGCAAACTAACTATACCACTGATTTTTTATGCTACTAGGTGATACAAAAGTACAATAACTGTTGTTTTTTTTATGCTTCAAATTATATGTGATTCAAAATTAAGTCCCTATTCTAGAATAACTATAATTCATTTTTGAAGTGTAATTTCTCCAAATGTTTGATTGTCCCTCAAGGAGTTCTTCAAGGATGACCATTATTTTGATATCATTTGGCAAGGTGCATCCCTTGATGGCTGATGAGGCCAATATTGGCTCAAAAGCCCTCCAATTAATAAACATGAGAAGAAAGTATTTTGCATGGACTTTTATTTAAAATTCAATATGGGCATCATCACTGGCCACTAGTTTCCCAAGTCGACCATGAACTGCATCAACTGACTTAAAAAAAAACTCTTTCGGGATGAAAGTCATAACTTCACCCATTCTTCAAGTTCTTTAAAATTTCTTGGTTTGGTTGAGTAGATTTGTTCTTTTAATCAATCCCATTAAGTAACATACACACAAAAATTGAAAAAACATGTTACAGCATTTTATTAAATTATTATTTTTCTTAAAAAGTTACTTTCAGATCACCTTGTACATCCAAAGCATCAAACTACTCCCTCCTCAACTTTAATACTTTCATCATTTTAACATGAATCATTTCATTTTCCTAGAGACCTTTGAAGTATTTCTTGTTAAGTAGAATGCAGTTCTATCCTAAATTCATCGTTGAGTAAAATCTGGTTCTAACATGGGGTGGACTGAGAGTTTTACAGGCCCTCGGAACTCTGAAACTTCTAGTCTTCACCCTAACCTAGATTAGAGATACCCCAGTCGAGGAGGACGATTCTTTTAGCCTAGTCGGTCAGTGTAAGGTAGGGGATTGAGGACTGGAGGGTTTACTGACATTTCATCACACAATATTTAATCACGGACATGTAATCACTAAACATTCACTCACATATTTTTCATCAAGTGGATACTTTAGCACCAGACACAAAGACGTTTAATCACGCTCTTAAGAAAAAGCTAAGTGATAATGTAAAAACATTAAGAAATTAAACTCCTATTTTTTAAGAGCAAATTTATGTGATAATGTTTTTATTAGATTAAATTTAGGGTCATTGATAATATTTGGGTTATTTTTACAAAAGATTAAAATCTTTAGGGTTATTTATTATTTTTTTTAGATAAGGCGTGATTAAATGTCTCTGGTGCTAAAGTTTCGTGATGCAAAAACTGTTTAAAAATGTCTAGTGAACAAGCATGTCTGTGATTAACGTTCGGGTGATTAAATGTTAGGTGATGAAATATCTGTATACCGTGGTAAAAGCTTGGACTCTGGAATATACAAGATCAAGAATTTCCTGTTAAATTAATTTCTTAACAGAGCTTGGTGGACCAAAAATCAACACCCACAATGATTTGCAACACACATCAAAACTAACATTAACCCTTAGAACTCTCCCTTGGAAAAAAACACTTATATCTCAGGAAAAAATAAGGGAAAAGAAATGTGACAGTGTGATGTATGTGCCTTGAGGATTTTATTGAGCATCTTAGTATCTTTCTGCCTGGTTTCATCACTAATAATTCCCTGAAGTGTCCACATGATAATAGAACTGTGTGATTAAATGTCTAGGGATTAAATGTCCGTGATTAAAGGGAAATAAATGTTAGGTGATGAAATTTCTGTACACCTATGGGTGTGGGTGGGAGTGTCGGCCCATCAAACTGCAAGTCCCCTTTTTCTTGTTCAAGAGGTGAGGTGTAGGTGTGGGTGCAAGCAACAAAAGTTTTCTTAATTACTTCTTCTGCAACTTGTAAATTTTAAAAGTTGTAAAATAAATTATTAGCTAAAGTTTTCTCTATTTTTTAAACATTTTTCTTTTAGTATTTTCCTTTTTTTTATATTTTACTCTTCTTGTTTTTGTTGTTTTTGGGGGGAGGGGGTTAAAAAAATTGAGTAATAAAAGAATAATAGTTCGTTTTTTACAAATTAGAAACACCCTGTGGCAGTGAATTTGAAGTCTGCAATTCTAATTTTTTAAAGGCACTAAACGAATTTTATTTGGGTCCTAAGAGGCCGATATATCGGCCCTCTGACAAAATAAGATACACAATTATTTTGGCTTTTCCTCAAATATAACAACTCTGGGTGACTACTTGGTAATTTTGTCGGGTTTCTAAGGATTAAGATGCTTTTCATTAGAACCCTGACTTATTAAAAATGACCAACTAGACACTCAAATGCGTTAGATGACTATTTTAGGGAGGAAATATCAGTGTCTTTTTTGCCTCAAGTCACCTAGGCCGATATATAGGCCGTTTAGAGTTAACAAAAGGGTTATACTATCAATTATCGCTTTAAAAAAAGGTTTGAGTAATTAATTCTCTGTTGAGAACTACACAAAATATTTTCGTTTTATATTTTTTACTATTTCAACTTCATTATCAACAGATGTTTTGGGGTTTGTTTTTTTTCACTAGTTTTTTTTTTAGCGGCCCTAACTCCTCTAAACTTAAAAAAAAAATGTTCTGAGTTACTTAAAACGAGTTATTTTAACCTAAATAAATATGTTTTGGAGTTAAAACAAAAAAATATCTAAAGCGTTTGATAAAATAGTGAATTAATTCAGTACTTTTTCAATTTTTTAAAAAGGCGAAAATAATCCGTCAGTCACACAGGACCGACCGCTTCCTGAATACAAAAAAATTGTCGCTTGTACATTAAAATTATCACCTGATAATATTTTTTTAATAAGGGCTAGAAAATATCAACGATGATAAAATTAATTTAATCATAAAATTTAACAAAATTTATGAGATTTCTTTCATCTGTTGAGTGAGACAGAAAGATGGTTTGTTTGTTTTTTTCAGTTGAAAAAATGGAGTATAAAAGTTATGTATTTTATCCTGTCTTAGTAAATATATAAATTTATTAGAAATACTACCGAACAAATATTTGTGAAATTTTCCAAAAATGTATTTTTGGAGACTGACCGCAATTTGAAATTTCGGAGCGGGTCTTTACTTCTGTAATAAGCAATTCCGGCATCATTGACACTGTATATATCCGCCATAGTTAATTAAAGATAAACAAGGACATTAACAATAAATAGAGGTTGTTAAGTGTGCAGTAAATACAATGTATTTACTACTATGACATAATGAAAATTTGAATATATTAAAAAATAATTCATTGAGAATTATTTAAAAAATTTAAATAAATTTTTAATTTTTTTTTTCCTTTTTCAATCTTTTTAAATTTCATTTTAGATTTATTTGTATAATTATTTGTAGAAAAACCTGACGTCATTAAATAATGGCGGACTCGTGCGTCCGGGAAAAATATGTCAGGTCGACCGCCTAATGAAAGGTAAGTTTAATGTGTTTTGAAGGTTTATATTCCTATAAGAAATTGTCAAAAATTTAGCATAAGGTTTATTTTTGGTTTTTAAAGATTTAAATTTTTCCCATAGTCTATTTATTGGCACTTAATAATGATCACAATTTTGACCTAGATACTAGTTTCCCTCAACTATTCTTTGAGGATTGATTGGCTCCCTCCATTGCAGCAGCCTTATTACTATTATTATTTCAACGTTTATTTTTAATTATTCATTGAATAATTTTACTTAATTTTTGTTTTGTTCATTTATTTAAATTTTAGATTATTTTATTTTTTTTTATAAATTTGCTTACACCTTGATAAGAAGAGATTAAATTCCATTTACTGGATAAATCTCAATTTAAAAAGTGAATGTAATATTACGAGTTATCTACCCTTCGAATATAAAGTGAAGTGAGTAATATTTTTTTAAGTGAAAATAAAATTTTTATTTAGTTTTATTTTTCGGTAAGAGCAAGTTAGTTTTTATTTTATTTATTTAAAAAAAAAAAGCAATCTCTGTTTAAAACCTTTATCAAAAATCTACTTCATAGAATCGATAATGTTGCTAACTAAACCCGTTTTCTACAACTTCCGTTTTCTCTCTCAGATTCTTGGATGAAAAAAAAACTCCCGGAAGATTGTCTCTTTGTTTCTTGAAACAAAAATTAAGAAACTATTGATTAATAACTGTATTCGTGTCTAGCATGATATATCTCTGTATTTTAATAATAATTCATGATTATCGCGTATCTATAAGTTATAAAAAAAATATGACTAAATAATTAATGAAGTTAAAATCTAAAATTAAAGATGAGAATTTATCGTGTAGAAAATGGCTGCCATAGTTTGAACAAAAAACTTAAGTATGAAATATTAAAATCTTTTAGGAAATAATTGATCTATTAATTTAATACCCCAATTGGTTAAAGATAAACCTTTAAATATGTTTGTTTTCGGGCATAACTAATCTTTGTTTGTAAATAATCCATTATACCATTCATTTCTTTTTGTTTCTGTTTCACTAATCTTTATTCTTTTTATTTTTGTTTTCATTTCTAAACTAAAAGAAATTATTTCATTTGCTAAAAAATATAAATAATGATTTATTATGTAACTCTATTGGTTAACTAAGTTATATTTTTTTTCTCTAGTTTTGTTTCATTTTCTTACAGTAAATAATTTTTAGAATAATTTGTAAAAATATCGGTTTCTGCCATTTCATACATGACAAAAATAGGACGTTATTTAAATTTTATTTGAAGATAAGAAAGTTACATCTGTTTATTTAAATTTTGTTAACTTTAGAAATATAACCCTAAAACTAATTAAAATTTATTGTTTTTAACACGTGAAAGGACAGTCTTCTTCTATTTTAGTAATTGAACTATTAAAAAGAAAAGTTAAATTTCATTCCTTTCTATCACACTGTATAAATAGATTTGACTTTTAGTAAACAATGAAAATTGTAATACCTTAAAGGTCAATATTTTTTTTAGATTCTATAAAAATCGTATGTGAACAATTATTTTTCTTTGTTCTGTTTATTCACCCAATTATTTATGTGAAATGTTATTTTTCTGAAAATCTTTACAATAAAATATCTATTAATAATCTCTTTTTAGGTTCCCTCACCCTCCAGTCCTTATGTTTGCTCTCTCTTTCTGTGCTTTTTTTGGAAATATTTTATTTAAAAGTGGTGTTTACATGAATGCACAACAAAGATCTCAGTTCATTGCAATCAATGCAATAGCATCCTGACTAAATCCACTTCTATTATTAGTATTGTTATTAATATTATCAGTGGTAGTAGTAGTAGCAGCAGCATTATTTTAAAGTAGATTTTCAATACATTTTTTGTAAAAATGAAAATATTGATAAAACTGATTAAAGAAAGTGTAAGCGTACTACTTACTACTAGTAGTAGTAGTAATACAGCTACTTTTACAATGAAAAAATATTTAAAATTTCCACAATAATAATAGTGTTTTTAAAAATTCCAAAGTTTATTTATGATATCTGAAATAACTTGTAATTAGGTTGAGAGACCCCCAAAACTATTGAATTCTAATATTAACACATCAAGTTGGTCTCTTTCTCTATGAGTGTGATATATATATATATATATATATATATACACACACATATACACACACACACACGTGTGTGTATTATTCTACTCCATTACTTCCTCCTCCTACTTTGTTTAAGACTACTCTAACTATAGCCTGAGTATTTCTATTGCCATTGCTTTTACTTCTCCCTCCAATTTCCTTCGCTTACCCTTCTGCCACTACTATAACATTGTACTCCTTGCTCTAACCATTCTCAGATTATTTTTGTTATTGTTATTATAACTTCACTTTTACAGTTTTAGTTTTACTACTACCACAACAACAACTTATGATTGATTGTTTATTTTATTGTTCCTTTGCTACAGTCTGATGTGTAGTAAAACTGCTCCTACGATTATTATTTTTGCAACCAGACGTCTTTTTTAGTTCCATGCAATCCCTGCCCTAGCAACTCTTTCTTTTTACTTATTATTTTCTCTCTCTGACAGTATTGGTTCGGCCGACAAGGATTTTCATACCTGGGCCAGCCGTGTTGCTACTGCAATATCCTCTGATTACAGGTAAAACAAATGTCTATCTTTGGCTATTATCATTCTGTTCTTCGAAATAATGCAAGTGGGTGGGATTGGAAGTTGTTACTTTATCGTAATGACACTTCTGTTTTTTTTTGTTTTTTTTTTCTCATTTGGAAATAAATTTACATATAAAACTACTGGGAGAAAGCGTGATTGACCCAATTTCTTTATTGTTATGTTATGATAACGAGACAAAATTGTTTGATAGTCAATTTTTTTTACAAGCAAGAAGAAGCATTGAAGTAAATGTGACAAAAACGCTTAATGTAAATAATTACTTTGTACAGAGTTTATTTGTTTTATTTCTCCATTCTTATTTCTAATCATTATTATTCATTGTAAAATAACTATTGATTGTGAATCATTGACAATTAATCAATAATTTATCGACGATTGAAGACTTTTTTTCAATTCCTATCTAGAGTAGCAAATAATTACAAAAATAAATTTGATAAAAACTTTTTCGACAAAACCTTCTCAATTTTATTTCACTAATTTTAATTTTTCTAATTAAATCAACAACAATAATAACTGGCGAGAACAAATGCTGGGTCTGCTTATTTTCTCAAAATCTTTTAGAAGATTAGAATAAATTCAATTCAAAATAAATATTATGAACTGAAAGTAAAAGCGGAAATACATGGACTTCCTGAGATTTGAAATGAGTTTATTTTAATATAAAATATGTTATGATTAGATTATTTAATGAGAAGAGTGGACATTGAGAACAACTTCCTTTACTTTAGAGACTAAACTATTTTTTAAAAGTGTAATAATGCAATTAGTAGTTACTAGTTTGGTTAAACGTTTGGAACAAGAATCGTGTTTCGAACCCCAACCAGAGTACCCAGAAACAATTGATTAATACCCATTTTTTTTTTTTAGGTTAAGATTTTCGACGTTGAAAGACTGGTTTAAAAATATAATTGCAAAAAAAATGTAACAAAACTAAAAGCATAAAGAACTAAGTAGTTACTGGCTGTCGTTTAGATAATTACTTCTTTTAGTAACAAATTAGTATAATTCATTTTCGTTTCTTCGTTTGTCTAACGATGTATGTACACAACTCCGCACTGTGCAGTTATTCAGTTTTCTCTTTATTTCCTTTCTGCGTTCTTCCTCCCCTTCACTTTCCTCTGTCTGACTTGTAATTGAAATCTAGTCTCACAAGGAAGAACACTGCTGCACCACTCACCAGCACCAGGTACCAGTGCTACCACACATCACCACTACACCTCTATGTGATGATGATGTTGCGTATTGAAACTTGGTGCTCATGTACTGACCTCCCGCTCCTGTCGGTTTCTTTTCCCTCTTCATTGAAATGTGACTGTAATAATAAGAGTTACTTGAGGATTTGATTATATCACCCACCATTTTTGCATTGATTTTTTTCCCCAACAAACCCCATATTTATCATTCGTATCGTTTTACTCTGTCGATGCAAATTTTGAATGAATTTTAATTTTTCTTGGTATTGTTTTGTTTATTTTAATTGACATATCACAAGCACAACATCAACTACGACCACACACTGGCACAGTCACATGTTTGTTTTCTTCAAGCGATCGATAAGGCTACACAAAGCTATCTTTTTCCCAAGACAGTATGTCATGTCATATTCATAAAGTTAGAAATCACATCTGCTGATGTGTTAATACCAAGTCTAGTAGTCCCAGACCCAGCTACTGTTTACCATTTTCCATTACCCCATTTATTTTACCATCGATTTTCAAAAGATCATTAATAGCTGAAAATTTTTAACCATTTTTTTTTCAATTTGGTCTTTTTTTTTATCATAATAAAATATCAATTAAAATCTTAAAACATTTTTCAAGGAGTAATGACGGTCAATGACCTTTGAATAATTATTGTTGATTTTTTAATTTTTTTTTTTTTTTTTTAGTTTTTAATGGTTGAGGCTAGTTATGCTACCGGCGGTGTTGAGAGATTAATTGTTATGATTGATTAACCCTTACATGTAATATCCAACTATTAGTTAACCCATTACATAAACTTGCTAACAAACTGTACAAAAGTATGGGATATTCATGTTATTTATTCAATGCACTTTTAAAATAAACCATTAAAATGTCATCTAAACTTATAAAATTTATTTTATTGATTTAAAAAAAAAAAATGTTATAAATTCATGCTGTGTCGTGAAATTTATGATGTAAATCAAAGTATTACTTTTAAAATTTTGAAACTCCGATGCAATTTTTAAATTTAAAAAAACTATCAAATTTTTTTTTATTTGATTCAATTTTTTAGAACCTTACGTAAAATTTTATGCTCTTTCAGATAAAATAAGTTATTTACTGTTTTCTTTTTTCTCTAATTGTATCCGTTCCTAAGAAAACAATTTACAAAAACACACCAAAAAATGATTTCTGAAAGATTCATTTAAGAGTGAATTTGAAGATAAAGGTTAAATGAATAAAGTGATTTTTTTTTTTCAAAAATAAGTAGTAAGTACTACTGAATAAGTACTCACTTGTCATTTCTATCATAATACCATCAGCTTTTTTCCCCAAGTAATAAGATTTTATTTCCACTGAATAATTTTTAGTCTTTAGTTGAGTTAACTTTTTTTTTAATAATTAAATTTTTTGATACAATATTTTTATCATTTTGTTGATTGTTTATGCAAGATGTAAAGTATAGTTGGGAGATTAATTAAAAATTTTTAAAAAATTATATAAAATGTCTATTATTATAATTTTAAGAATAGTTCTATGATCACATTCAATGAATTAAGATTAAAATGTTGATTGTTCCTTATATGGATTTGTAGAATATTGATCATTTCTATAATATCTATTCAATTTAACTTTTCTAGAAACAGCACTTTTTTTCTTTTTACAAAATCCTACCAAGTTATTGTAAAAAAATATTCTGAGAAAGAATTCAACAACTAATCAATTACTATATTTGTGACACAGTATAAGAAGGCAGAAGTACTAAACAAACTGTTTGCTAGTGACATTTAATTTTTTTTATACTGAAATTTTTATTTTAGTAAAGGAAGTACTGTATGGGCATACTAGATAGTGCTTGCAGTATAACTTTTAAAAGTGCATTTAGCTAGATGTTTGTAAAACCTTTTATTTTACAAACATCTGCCACTGGTTCTATATATTAAGTATTTTTTTATAATTTAAAGTTTTTTATTTTTTTAGAATTTCTTATTTTTTCGGAACCATTATGTGTAAAGTGTGTACGCACTGCTCCTGTGAAGGAATGCATTAGATTTTGAAATTTAGAATCTCCTACAAAATTTTTGAAACCTTGCAAAGTTGTTCTCAATGTCCGCTCTTCTCATTAAATAATCTAAAAAAAAGTTAATTTTGAATAAACTTTATGTATATATAAAAATCTGAAGGTAAATAAAAAAAATTTTTTCATGCATGTCGAATATTTGAATAAAAATTATATGCATGATTCTTTTTTTAAGATACAATGTATTCATTTAACTCCTAGTGATAGACTTTTTTACATAAGGTTTAAAAGGTCACATGTGTTGTTAAACTGTCAAAAAATAGTTGATGTGTGGAAGTGATTTCTGGTAAAATTAAGGTGATTGCTTATGGAACTTAATTTATGGATTACAATCTTTCAAGACAGCCAAAAAGGGTGTTTTTGAAATTGATCTCTTAAACATTAATTGCATTTCAAAGTTTGTCAAAGATGAAATAAACTTACAACCAAATTCTTGTAGAGAAAGTTTGTATTTTGTTAGATAGGTAATTTATGTCAATTTTAAAAGTTTTAACTTTTTTTTTTTTTTTTTTAAATAAAAAAGCTCAAAATACATTTTTCACACAGTAAATGGGCATTGGAAGGTACTTAGTATCTTCTACAATAAAGACTAAAAATCATGACTTAGGAACAGAAAAAGAATTTTTTTTTGTGAAGATAGCATATTGGGTACTCCTTATAAATTTTTGGGTGATAATGAAGGAAATTTTTAAATGTGTTGCAGACACATAAACCAAAATTTGAATGTGTCAACCTTAACAATTAATTGCTTAACCTAAATTCGTACCAAGATAATTGAAATGCATAAATTGATACTTAAAACTTTTTTAGAAACACTTAAAAATAAAAAATGTAAATCAGAAGTAGCGTCACACTCTAGGCATAAGTGTATAAAAACTTAAGCACCCTTATCCCCCAACACCATACATTTAAAGTTCTTGACCTCAAATTTGCCATCACCCTACCAATTAGTCATGCTGGTCAGGAACTTCTGTTTAATTTTGATTTTACAAACTAATATGATAAATGTGTAAGTATTTACATATTACATGAACCAACAATTAAAAAAATGATAATGGCAAAATTTTAAAATTTAACTTTGCTTATCAAAATGTAAGTTTTTTTTATTTTTTTTTTTTTTATTCATTTTAAAGTTTAGTCTTCTTCAAATTTGGTAGGTTATGAATTTAATGATGTTCATTTAAAATATTTTTGAGGTTCAAATTGTTTTGGACTTGCCTACACCAGAACATATTTTGAAAAAAGTGCCTTATAGCCAAACATTCACATTAACAATGCTATAGAATTAACTGCATGGAAAATCTATTCAGTAGAGAGGATTCTAAAAATATCCTAAATTTTCTCAAAAGAACTGGACTTGTTTCAAGGTTATAAATTTAGTCATACAAAAATCAAATAAATTCTTAAACTCAAGTACTTATAAAATGATGCAAAGGGTTGACATGTCATAAAAACTAACAAATCAAATTGTACACAAACACATACACAAAGGAACATAGTAACAATTGCCAATTATGACAATTCTTACACTTACTGGTGAATTGGTTTCCAATGAGGAAGAATGTTTTGTGGAAGGAAATTGTGGTGCACATGCTTAAAGTTGGCACAAATAGCATTTGATTAAATGAAAAAGGAATTCTTGGTAGAGTTCAAGTTTGCTGATGAATGAGAACTGGCTTTTGTGTTAAATGAACAACCACCTAAACAGTTGGGAACAATTGTGTTGATTAGAATAAAATTGAATATTCGAAGGAAATACCATATCCTGAAAATGGAATTCTACTAATAAGCAATTAAGAACTATTGCAGAAGGCTATAGATACAAAACAAAAAGAAATGAAAAATTTATGATCAAATGATGTTTTTGAATCTATTTCTTTTAAAAATCAGAGAACCATATCTTCACATTAGATTATTACAAAGAAGTTTCAAAATGAATCTGGGGAAAGTTAAAGCTCATTTGGTAGTGAGGGGTTTTAAAGAGGATGCAAATCTACTTAGAAAAGATTCTTTCACTTAATCCTGCCAAACACGCCTTGGTTTTGTTCTTTTGCACCTTAAATAATGCACTTAATGATGCACCAAGATTCTGGTTTCATAGAATTAAACAATATAGTTAAAAATTCTGGTCAGTGATAGTAAAATTAAAATTTCCTATTTTTTTATTCATGGTTTTCTGAATTCTATCTTCACTGTTATCTTCATAATGTTTCATATAATGTTCCCTTTAGCTTTCTTCAGATAAAATACTCAAATAAATTGATAAAGTAGTAAAATTCTTTAATATTAACTTACATGGTTACAGGTGCCTGATGCTATTTATCCCAACTTAAGACTTATCTCTTCTCAAGATGCCTACATGTTCTTTCTTTATGGTTATAATGGAAAAATTACCCCTTAAAAACGGTCTAGTGTGTGTTTGTGCAAAAATAAAATAAAACAACTCTATAGAATCTTCTTTTTGTACTGTAGAGAAACTGAGGATTACTTAGAGACATTAATCTGCCAACTCTTCATGTTAGGCTCCTTGTATACCACCTTATAAAGTCCTTGAAGTTACTGCTACAAGGAAAACGTGATCAATATACCTGGATGTCTTACTAGCACATTTTTTCAAGTAAACTTATGACTAGGCAGAAGTTCCTGGCTTAATCTCTTGGTTACTTTTTGTCATAATAAAATGATCAAAAATCCACTGGATTCAGTTGTTCCCAAGGCAGCAAATGGCCCATTCCATGAAAAGTGGTCCTGAATCAAAGAATTTTAAACCCAATATTTTCCAACATTTTTATATTTTTTCTG
>JAUZSX010291859.1:2500-28828 GCA_034780655.1 Idiosepius hallami
ATCCCTGGCCTTATTAAATCAGTGTTGCCCTTCGCCTATATGACTTACTCTCCCAAGTTAACCCGAAGCAACTTAAGGTAAAGTTTAGGACTTTAACTGGGACTTGAATTTTTTTGATACGATTCCAGAACCCAAGCTTTTACAAATGCTTAACCTTTGCTATCCAAAAAGGTTAATATGCCGTAAAAAAACAAACAATTATTTTTTTCCAATTTCTCGATATAAGTACGTAAAGATTTTGTATAGATTACATCGTGTTATATAGAAAGACAGATTTGCACTTGAGTTCTAGCTTCTAAAAAACCGCATATATTTCTTAGTAGGTCTGAATTTTATAGATTTATCATAGATTTTTGGTTCTTGCTTGGTTTTAATAATGGGTTCGATACGACTAACTTGATTTCCTATGAATAACTACAGTCGCGTCTTTATAATTGTACTTATAGTTGCAGTTATATCGTCCGTCCCGATTTACCGAGCCTCGGGATTCTTTCAAATTATTTCCTGCGGCATTGAAGCTGATTTAATTTCTCCATTTAAAGCTCGTCATCTTTGATAGATTCCTTGAATGCATGCGATTATACACATTAGGAATAAAACAAAACGTTATGAAAAGAAATACAAAAAAAACATTAACAAAAGGACGTGTGGGTTGGATCTACACAAGGACAACAGAAACCTACACTACGTAATTATTTGTAAGATAAATCTATTTTCTGTTCATTTTTCATACCTCATTTTACTTATGTAGCAAGCTTCGAAGCAATCAATGATTTTTTTTTTTTTTTTTTTTAGTGAGGATATTTTTTTTGTAACATGGCTCTCCGGTATTTCTCTTTCTTCCTTTTTTTTCTATTTTATAATTTTTTTTTGCTTACACTAAAAATCTTAGGACACAAATCATGTGAAAATGATTTTTGGCAATTTTCTCTGAGAGGCAAAATTCTTGAATTTTTTTTACGCGAAACAAAAAAAAAAAAAAGAAAAGAAAAACAAATCAACGTTCAATTAGTTTTGTGCTCTTACCCCACAAATTTATCCCCCCTCCCAGAGTAATTCGTTTTTATTGTCATGTAATTGCTGAAAATAAATGTCCTCCTAACTGTGATTTTCTGTGGACACCCAAATTCGACAAACGCATTTTTTAGACTTATTACAAAGCTAAATAGAGTTGTTATTGGCAACAACAACTAGAAAAAAATTATTTTTTTTGTATGTCTATTTTTCCTCTCTTCGTGTTGTTGATTTTAATGTGAGCTTTATAAGGAACTCTTTTAAGATATTTTATTTTATCTATATTTTTTTAACAATTAGAGTGTTTTTTTTTTAATGCTTTGAACAAATAACACACAATTAAAGTGGGACTAATCAGAAACGAGTTATGCCGTTTAGATGAAAAGGTATAAGAAATTTGGGGTAAAAAAATGTCTCTACAGGTGACGTAGTTCGAATACAATACGCTGTCATCAAATTGAGTGCAAAATAGCTGCAAAAAAAACCCTAAGTCGTTGGCAGAGGAAAAAACATTAACAACGATTAAGTCTACATTTTATATGTTTACAAGAGAAAATCTACTTTATTTCTTTGCATTTATTCTTTTAAAATTTACAATTCAATAACAAATATATATATATATATTATATTTGCTTGGTAAGCACCAGCCCAAGTATGGAACGATACCATTTTTATGTGCTCTTACCGGGGCTTTTTACATTTGGTGTTACCCTTCACCTATTTGAGCTGCTTTCCCAAGTTAACGAGCCCCATTTGCCTGAGGCAGCTAAAGGTGAATGCAATGGTTTTGACTGGGATTTGAACTTGCATATTACGATTGCAGAGCCTGAGCTTTTACCAATGCTCCAATTTTGCTGCTTAAATAAAGGTTTGATATGTCACTCAACTTATGCTGTTAAATAATTCCAAATTAAAAAAAAAACGTTGCTGCCCAATGCACCACTGGGTGTAATGGTTGATGCAATTGTAAATATACTTTCAAATCTAAAATGTGTACTTTTAGATAAAACAATCATTATCTACACACATTAAAATACTAACCCTAAACCAAAAGAAAATCTTTTTTTTTTGTTAAATCATTTAAGATGATGAAAATTAATATCGTTTATATTTATTTTATCATCATTATTAAATGTTCTATTTAATTTATGCAAATTAATATTATTTATATTTTATCTATTTATATGAAATTTATTTTATTTAAGTAAATTTGTTTGTTTTTTTAATATATATGATACAATAATATAAAATTATATTTAAATTATATCTTAGCAAGTTAATTCTATTATTTTATTTAACAATTGAAATTTTGTTTGTTTTTTTAAGAGAATGTAATGTTTTTTATCTATTTATTATTTGATAATGTTTCAAGCAAATCATAAAGCCTGCTAAAAAACAAATATTAATGGAATATCTGTTCAGTATTGCATTTTTTCCATTATGTTTAACATCTGCTTAACACAGAATTTATTTCATTAACTTTTAATGGAAAAAAATATAATCTGACTGTGTTTATGAATTAAAAGATAATCAATGCATAATTAATTTTTAAAATAAGAAAAAAACCTTAAAGATTAATTTTGATGTTAATGATTTATTTTTTTCAGGTCATGCTTGAGAGGGAAATTGATGTGAAAGTCAGTTTACAGGAAAGTAAATATTACTTGAAAAGTTTGATATCAGACAGGGCTTTACTTCATTCACAAGTAAAAGAACTTAATGCAGAATTAAGTGAACCTCAAGAAAAGGTCAGGAAAATTTTATTATTTTGTTTTTTTTGTTTTTGTTTTTTTTTCATTTGATAATGCATAAAATGTAAAAAAATTTTTAATAATCTTTATCTTCAGAAAGAAAACATGAATTGTAAAATTTTGTATAAATATTAAAGTACATATGCCCTAATAATGATTTTAATAAACTGAAATGTTATATCATCAATAAATAAAAGAATTGCATTGATTTCTGTTAAGACTTCAAATTTGTTTTTTTATTCTTTAGAAAAAAGCAACTAACAATTCAATGAATTGTAATGACAGTTTTAATGTAAAAGAAATTAAAGACAGATTAAAGGATTTGCATGAAGATATCAGAATTAGGTAAGTTTGTTTTTGCTTTCCTTTTTTGATTTATATTATATGATTTAGAGCACGTAAAAATGGCCTTGTGTCTAACTAGGGTTGATGCTTGACCAAGTTAATATAGTATTATATGCTGTATACTCAGTTGAGTGCTTAAGTAATTTTGGCACAAAGCCAGTTTCATCCTTACTACCAGATTATATATATATATATATATATATATATATATTTATTTATTTATAATCATCATCAAATTTAGTCTAAGCATTAAGGTTTGTATATCAATTTATGTGCATGGGTGCCAAAACTACATCAAAAAGTAAATGGCTGTCCAAAATGAAAAGTCATTCAATCACCAGAAATAATTGAAAACAGTTCCCACCATTTTTGAGTTTTGAAAGGCACAAGATTTGGAATCATATATAAATGATTTTCATGTCTTTTTATCTAATGAATGTAAATAGCAGTGTTTAATGAGGATATTTGCAACTCAATAAACTGATACGACTATAGAAAGTAACATTTTTATTTATAAGACTTTACACAAATTATTTGCAGAAAACTCCTAATTTAATAAATAAACACATCATATAAGAGAATAGACACATCAATTTCTTGTTGATACACTTAAATGTGTTAAACAACTTATTTTAATTTCATTTTACACAAAATAAACCATAAAAATTGACTTTTTCCGTAAATGACCCCCCCTGTATTATTTCCCTTTTTCTGAAGCAGTGCGCACACTTAGCCTGGAGAACTTTTCAGATTTGAAATCAGCACAAAAAATACTTCTAGAAACACTTGAATTTTTCTCATCTAAATAAAATGTCTACCAACTCAAAAACTAAGCCCTTTTTTGGACTCTGGCCCACAGTCTAAAAAGGCAGAGGGACAATTTTGGCTCAACCACACCAGTCAGCATTTTTATAAAGATTTTATCATAACTTTTTTTTCTTAAAATTAGAAACAATATGAAAATATCCTTGTTGTTGACAACTGAATGTTGTTTGTTTTAAATAAACACAGTTGGAAGTTTTTAATGCTTATATCATATAACTGCTTTGGAAAATTATTTTCTAATTATTTTTTGAGGATTAAAAACTTTTGAATTATTAGACGCTTTTAGTTTCCTCAAGGTATCATTGCTTGCATGTAACTATGAAATAAATAATTTATTTTTAATAAGCTTTAAAAAAAAGAAAGAAAAACAATATATCCAATTTAAGTTAAAAAAAATAATCAAACCATATTTTTTTCATTAATTTTTAAAATTATACGTTTTAAACTAACCAATAATTATTTCCAATGGTTTGAGTGGGTGCGTATTTGATTCTTTTGTGAAACTCCATTTTAAACAATGTTTGCCATTAAGTTTACATTTACGCATTAACATATTTTTGTAGCTGACAGATTAGGGGAGGTAATACCCAAAATATGTTCACGGTTATCTACCTTGAGTAATTGTTTGCGTTCCTTATTTATTATTTTTTTTATTCAAGTCAAAAGAGAGGCTGTTTGAAATAGTATTAAAAATTCACTAAAGTATTTCAATTATATAAAGTTCAATTTGATTTTAGATATTTCAAAATTCAATCACACATAAACGTTTATTAAGGTATCAAAATGTTTTAATCTTATATGTAACTAGGTGCACTGTCTATAAAACGTAAAACAAGCCTTACAAAAAGAAACAAATCTTTTCCCCAGATTTTTCCATAGACAGCTACAAAAAAAAAAAAAATCAGGGAATTTTGATTGAATTTTAATTATTTTTTTAAGAACATAATACAATATTAATAGATTGATTTTTTTATAACAAATATGTTGTTTCATTTAAAAGATCTTGAGAATTTTTTTTCACTTTTAAAGGTTCAGTAATTTTTTTTAAAATCCTTTATACCTGATGAGTTTAGTCAGAAAAAAACTCACATATTGTGAGGTTAACAGCTGACATTCAATGAAAAAGTTAAGTTATCTCTATTTCTTACTTTTTGCTGTGTTTGCTAATAAATATCAAGATCAATTATAAAGAATGTAGTAAATAATGTCCAATTATATTGTTCAGTTGGGTTTTTATTTTTTAACAATTAATGGCATATCAATCTTTTAGGTGATAAATCATTTTTCCATCAAATCATTCTTTGAATAACTATACTTGCCTTTCTATCCATAGCTTGGGGGGATGATAAGACAAGATTTAAAGAGTGCCAATGTGAATGTAATGAAAAAGCTGGAATTGAACTGACATTTTGGAGTTTTTAAGTTCAAGCAACACAACCTCTTTTTGAAAACCTAATGCATTTGACAAAGCTTAAGTAAGTGTTAATGTGAATCAACTATTTTTGGATGTTTTTTTGTTATTCTAAATATTCTTTCATTGAGAAATTTGTTTCTTTTATTTAAATATGAATCTGACTTTGGATCTGAATCAATTTTTATTATTTAGTATTTGTTGTCTAATGTTGGTCCATCTTGTATTTATCAGTTTGATAAAATTTGTTCAAATATCAATCTGAATTTAATTCAATCTTTTGTTATCAATAAATTATGATATGATATTTATCTATTAAGAAGGTAGGTGGGGAGGTCCACTTAGGGCAATAGATAAGCAATAGGAATTCGAAATTGTAATACACGAGTTTAAATCTCAGTCGTTCCGTTTGAGTTTATATTTGTACTAATACCATTGGGAAAGGTATTTTTGAATAACACAATAAGTTCTATTTGATCCATAGCTGGAGGGAATGTGGGGGTTTATGCCTTTTCCAAGGGTATAAGTCCAATTATGAACACAAACGGAATGACTAAAATTCGAATTTATCTATATGTATATCCACAGTCTCAAGTAGACCTCTCCTTGTGTGTGTGTTTGTGTATGTGTGTGAGAGAGAGAGAGAGGGGAAGAGAGAGAGAGAGATATGGAATGATTGCAAATGACTTATTCTGACAACTAGTTGTTCTATAAGAATCCAGCTAAGCAAACACGTCAACTAAAAAGAAAGAAGAGGAAATAATTTGGTCGTGTGGATTTGGGATTTATAGAAAAAAAAAAAGATTAAAATAAATAAGACTCAAAACAAAAGCTTGAGATCTCAACAAAGCTCTTGAAAATAGGAAGACATTATAAAGAAAAAGAAAAAACTAAGCACGGTTGAAACAAAACAAACATCTCTTTTTGGATTTTATGGAATTCAATCTCGTATAACAGTGCATATTGAATAATATATTTTTAGGATGAATAATTGTTGTTTAAATCCTTATTTAAAAAAAGAGCTTTTTGTCACTTATTAGTTAGAAACCCATCACCATCATCATCACTCCATCTTATTAAAGGTTTAGTCTATTAAACAAATACGGTATTTTGGGAAATGGAAGTCTCTTTGGTGATGAATGAATCTATTAGGAGAGTAATAGCAACAATAATAACAGAAAATATGTATATATACACAGAGAGAGAGAGAGAGAGAGAAGAGAGAGAGAGTTACAACTGAATGAAGAGGAGAATGGTTTAGTCACAGACAGCAAAGTATCCAGATATACTTCAGTGCTAAGGAGACTTATTGCCTTCATAAATCACCACCAGCAGGCCTTGGCAGAGTGGAAACACTACTAATGACATGTGTGTAAAATGGGCACAAAAGAGAGAAAACCTAAGGAGATGTTGCACCATACAGTCTTTGATTAGAATGGAGCGAAACCTGCTGGAGATTTGTTGTCACTCTGACTTCACTGGCTGCTCAAGCGCCTGATTGGTATAAGATCCTTAAATAATAATTATAATAATAATATCAATAATAATAATAATAATAGCTTAATAGCATGTAAAAAAAAAGAAGACTTGAGAAAATAAGTATTTGCTATGAAGAGGAATAATGAGAATTCTTCTACTGATGATTGTGAGGGAGCAAATCAAATGATGTCAAAATATATTTGAAAGCAAAAGGGATAGGTGGATAAAGGAAGGAGGGGGTTTAATAACGAAGATAATAATATCAGTTTCAGGTGAGAATATATTCCAAAAGAAATTTTTTTTAAAGAAGCAGCATTAATCCCAAGCAAATAGTTTTAGCTATGGCAATAATAATAGAAATGATAATCCAAAGTGTAAATTAACAGAAGGAGAGAGTTAATTCTGTCTAGCAAGACTACAAAAAAAAAAAAAAAATAAGAGAGAGATTTTAGTTTAGTCAAGGGGATTATATAATAAAGTTTATGTCAATTTTGTCATTTGATTACTTCATTGTCTTTACACCTGGGTATAAATAAATTGGTTCAAATGTAAACTATCATACCCTGTTTTCTGATTTGTTCATTCTCTTCATATTTGGGTATCAATAGAATGGCTCAAATCTTAATTGTCATAACCCTAGCAATCATTATTGCAACAATATTATATAATAAACAAATAAAACAACTTTTAAAATTCTAATTTATAATATTTCTTTGTTCAATGGAATATTTATTTTTATGGTCCTAAAATAGTGAAATTAGTTGTCTTCAGATTGCTAGAAGTGCTGAACCTACCTTGAGTTGAATCTGTTCAACTTTCTCTAAAAGAAGTTTTTCTTTCATCTGCAAAACTTCATATTCTATAATAAAAAAGATGAAGAAAGAAAAACTAGCATTTTTAACTTTCAGAAAGGCACTGGAATAAAAAGAAAATGACTGCCTGATTAATTTCATTTGCAATGTTTGGATTTAAAGAATGGGAAACAGCATTGAAATTTAAAATTATTTCCCAGTTACAAAGTAAAAATTTGATTTTATAAAAAATAAATTATTCATTTGTTTTTTTTTTACAAGTACAATATTTTGATGAGATACAAGTAAAGTAAGTTGTAATGTAATAATGAAGCAGAGGTGAGGCATGACTGATAATGTAAAATAAAATTTGTTTGAAAATGAATTATTTTTTCTTAATTTTCAAAAATGCTTCTCCGTTATTTATTTGTTTATTTTTACTTAAAAAATGGTTTTTGTATCTTCTTAGTGTTTAAAAAAAATTTTGAAGCAAGAATAACCATTTCTAAAATGCTCAAATGATTTATATGGTCAAGTTGCATTGGAGATACCAGTTCCTGTCAGATCCCCAAAGTTAAGCAATGTTAAGCTTGGCTTGTCTTAGATGGGTGACCATTTAAGAATACCAGAGTTTACAGTTTAATTTCATATTTTCTTCTGGAAATATAGCACCTACTTGATCTAGCCACGTGTATGTCCACAAAATTCAAAACCAGATATAGAACACGTTCAAACACAATGATTAAAGTTTTAATAGTATGTTATATATATATATATGTATATATAAATTCTACAATTATTAAAGCCAAGGCTTCTCACCATTTTTGATTCAAACTTTTAAGATATTTGAATTGAGCAAACAAAATGGCTTATCACCTTTATCGATTTCATCACAAGAATCTTTGATTTCAAGGCCAATTTCTCTACATTCCTTTTTAAAAGTTGAGGCTTTATTTGGATCAAAACTGCCTGAAAAAGAAAAAGAAAAAGGAAGGAATCATAAATAATGAAATTCTAAAAAATACATAAGTAATTACATAAAATTTGTAGGATTTTTTTTTTAAAGAATCTTCCATTCTAAGTTTTGCATCATTACTGGTTTAGGAGATGAAATTTTGGCTTTTAAAATTATTGAACATTTCATTTATTATTGAAATCTGAAATACATACACAACATTGTTAAAAATTTCTTACCAGTATAGTAAATCTAATTGAACATCTTTGTTTCACAGTAAATTGAGGATTTTTGTCACAGAGAATAGATTTTTACTCATGGATTTCTTTTTGTGGCAATGATAAAATAATTTAAATGTTTTTTTTCTAAATTTAACAAGCATCTGAGAAAACACAGAAAATGATATTTTTATTAAATCATAAATATTCTTGCTCATTCTGTCATATTAGTAGATAGAATTTGACTAAAAAAAAAAAAGAAAAAAAAAAGGAAAAATATTATTATCTGTATCAAGTGTGACATTCATTCCACAATTTATGGTTAGGGAAAAACAAACAAACAACAGCTCTCCCTCTCCCAACAGCAACAAAAAACACCTACTTCAGAGTTTGGCATTTTTCATTGTTTTTAACATTATTATATCTGACCTTACCAAAATGACTATATTAAATTCGTTCAACATCAAGTCAGTAATAGATAAGATCTGCATTAAAAAGACACAAGTAATTAATCTAACAATGAAATATGTCAAAATTCATTTGTCAAAAGTTCTGAGATGAGGTTAGATATTTTTTTTTTAGAATCAAGTGCCTAATGTCTACATCTTTGGTGTGTGTGAGCAGTTAGTTTGTTTTGTGTTTAATGGCATATCAGCCCATTTAAATGATGTGAACAACTACTTCAGATAAGCATTATTTTTATACACACATAGTTTTTTTTAATACACAAGTTGCACTATTTAATCCATAGCTGGAATGAAGATGGGGATTCAAACCTTTCCCAAGAGTATTAGTCAGCATGTTAACCTGGACGGAACAATTTGAATTCAAACCCGCGTACTACGGTTCCGAAGTTCAATTGTCTATCCACTATGCCACGTCAACCACCCCTGTGTTAGCAGTATTTTTGCGAATGTTCTTGCTATCTTCAATATATACTTATATCATTTTTGAATAAAAGTTATCTGACAACAGGCAAAAGAACCTAAAATCAATTGGTCATTAACTCATTTTTGTGTAAGGCTAACACTGATTCCAAAAACCTGAGTAGATGAGGCTCATTAACCCAGGACAGTAACTCATTTAGTCATAAAGGTAACAATGGATAAGACCCATCAACTCAATAAGAATGGCTCATGTAGGTGAGATCAAGGATATAATGACCATGTAAAACTGGCCTTGTGCCTAACTTGAGTTGGTGCTTGACCAAGTAGATATATATCCCCTTATATATCTTGAGCAGGTATAATTTTTTATAAATTCTCTATTCCTTTTATATTAGCAGGATTTAAAAGAAGAAAATAAGCCATTCTCTACTGACATTGTATATCAAAGGTCAAAGGGCATATTTTGGCTGACTTCTGATATTCTTTTCAAAGTTTCAGACTATATTTGACAACACAATGTAACAAGCAAACTACTTCTTTCTCTTGTACTGCAGACTGTCGACATGTTTGTTTATTCATCCAAACTCCATTCCTCCTATCCACTCCCCAATCTAAACAATAGAAGGTTTTTCTTTAACAATGTGTCGAAACCAAAAATAAATTTCATCTCAGAACTATTGACAAAGAAACAATGATATGTGGGTGTGATTCAATGAAGTTTAAAAAGTTTTTTTTAAAAAATGGAGTTACTTGTCAGGAGGAGCTGTTTTCATTGTTTTTCATTAAAAATGCAATAATCAATTCAATCCCTAATGATAAAGTTGGATTGGGGATGGACTGTGCCACTCAACACAATCAAGGAATTTCTTTTCTTTTAATCTTAGATTGTATCAACATCCACTTTAATGGCTTTATTCTTTTCATTCAGCTTTTAGTTGTGCACATCCCTTGGGTTTGGACGATTTGGCATGAAATTAGCACTGGAAGAACATTCAAATCTAGAACATAGTTCTTAACTAAAAGCCTTTCTCTCTTTTTGACAATTGTTATTGTCGGTATTTATGTCTTATTAACTATAGTTTCATCTCTCAAGATTATAGATAAATAGATAAAGTAACTAGTCAAAACAAAATGATTTATTCATTCACTTAGTTGTTATGCTTCTTAAAACATTTCACTTTTCAAAATTACTTTTATACATTTAATGTTTAACAAAAAAAAAGACAAAAAAGAGAACTCTAAAAAATTATGATGCATCATGGGAGAAAAAGCCCAACTAATTTCTCTTCACCAACCAATTTCATTCTGTTTGAAAAATATTCTTTGAGTTTTGTAGATTTCAAATGCTTTCAAAATGAATCAAATTTTGGAAAACATTTGCTGTCCTTTAACCCTTTGCAGTTGGATTGACATTATTGTTTGAAGGGCCATTTTAGATAAATGGATCCTTATTATATTTCATTATATAGAGGAAAGAAAAGGAAATTAATCAAAATGGTACCAGATCCAATCAATATTTTAACAGCAGTTGTGGTAGCAAGGGCATTAATAATAATAAGAAGAAAAGTCCAATTGTAGTGAAAATAGAGCCATGTCTTTCCAGCACAGAGATCTAGTTGCAATTAAAAAAATGTGGATTTGGGACAAACTAAATAATATGATTTATTTCCTGCCCTATGATTGGCTGATTTTATACCTCCCTCAGAATATAATGGATAACACTAAGTCAATCTGTTTACTAACAAAAATAGTTTGATTTTGTGTAAAAAAAATAATAAACAAAAAATCAAGTAAAATAAAAACAGACACTGAAGAAGGTAAGAAGAAATGGAATTTAAAAAAAGAAAGGTACTTTCATCTAGGTCCCCTATGCTGTGACACTCCAAAATGAACTCTTCTTACCTCTATATCTTCATAGAGCTTAGCACACTCAGTGGGGAAAACATCTTGTGCCATACAAGACCATCACTGTCATACCTGCCAGTTGAAAGTACGGACAAAATCTACCACTACTTTTTATATATCACTTTTTCCTTCTTTTTAACACACTCACATATACCTATCACCTGTATAAATCTTTCTTTCAATGACCCTGTTACGGGGCAACAAAAGGTACCATAGTTTAAAATTCAAAATAATTGTTGCTAAGATCCCAGGTAACATCTGCTACATGCAAATAATCAAATATCTTTGAAATAAAAAAGAATGGAAATCTTGTATATGCATCATATTTAGAGAAACATTGGTGTGTGTGCCCATTAATCAAATTAGGTCATCGGAGGATGTATTATCCAGTTGAATCACTAATACAACCCTTCTTCTTCCTCCTCCTACTCCTCCTTCTTAGGAAGTCAGTCAAAAGGGGCAATATTTAGATGGAGAGCAATTTTTCAAATCATTAGTCAGGAAAGTTCTGTCAATAGAGACAATAGAAACAAAGAAAAAAAATCCATTTGCTAAATAGATTCAATAAAAAGATCGAGACAACAATTGTAATTGTTTAGTTATCAATGATTTTCTACTTTCCATTTGGACAGTTTAGAAAGCCAGCTCTTTTGGTTTGGTTTTGTTTGTTTGGTTTTTTTCACTTTTCTTATTCTTATCACAAAACTTTTCCATCTGATTCACTGCAAGAAGATCACTTAATACTTACCATTGACTGTCATAGTACCTGATAACCCATAACATGGGCAGTCTACACCCATGGATTGAATAAAAGGTTAAGTTTGAAGTCCCAAAAAGGAAACTTGGTTTAAGAAAGGTTCTATAGTTAACACGTCAAGAAAGCTGAAGGGCATATTGGTAAAAACAGTGAATATAATAATAATAATAAAGATGAGAGTCAAAGTCAGATTCATTTGAATAATGAAATTCAATATATGCAGAAATGGCTTTAATCACTAGCTTATAAATAAATGAGTTTCCTATGAGAGTTTTGTGCAGGAGTTCTATTTACAGGAAAACAACAACTGATTATTAAAATGTCAGACTATCATGTGACATATTAGCTGTTAAAAGTAAATTAAGCTTTCTAATTTAGAATATTCTAGTCAATTTGTAGAGTTATTTTAAGAGTCAATCTTTATTTTGAGTCATCGTTTATAATAGCAGCAGTTTATAAATGCAAGCACACACACACACACACACACACACACATATATATATATATATACATACAGCCTGGCATCATGTTACCTGCATTAATCATTGTGTAAAGCATGTGTTTTGATGGCCCTTCTGTATGCAAATAAAACATGGACACTCGATAAGCATCAACCAAAACATCTTTAGGGCTTCCATCAACTGTGCCTGAGACAGATACTTTATATCAAATGGCAGTCACATGTCTCAGATACAGAAGTATTAGAAAAAGCAGGTCTACCAAGGCATTCAGTGAATGGTAAAAAAAAAATTGTCTCTGGTGGGTTGGTCACATTGTGCATATAGATGACAGTTGTCTGCCAAAGCAACTATTCTATGGTGAAATGTGGGAAGGAAAGAGAAATGCATTAAAACCAAAGAAGAGATCTTATTTAAAAAACAATCTGGACTATCTATCAAACAATGGGAAAATGGCTTTGGATAGGAACTGCAGAAACTAAAACTGATTCACGAAAGAAAAGAAACCTTTGGGAATAGCCGTATGCAGTAGAGGACTTATAAGATTCCCGAAGGCAAACAAGGTCCATAAATGGAAAAATGTGCCTATCTTTTATTGGTTTCAAAAGCCATTTGCATAAATATGTAAATCCTATCTGGCACCCTAACAATGTCACTGTAAACTAAACTGGTGGGTGTGCCAATTCTGTAACAAAATTTGTCATAGTTTGGCTAGACTGAAGAGTCACTAAAGGCGAATCTATAGAATTTCAAGGAGAGATTGTGATTTTCTCTCTTTGCTTTAATTAAATACCATTGATCTAGATTTTGAAATTCATAATTAGCAAAAACCAAGCCATCATTGAATAGATTAATTATACTTCATTACTAATCACTCTTCTTTGTTACATATCCCACAACACTATTGTCTGGAATTGTAGGAAGCCTCACAAATGGGTTATTAAAAATAGATAAATTAACAGCTATTAATTCACTGATGTATAACTAAAAAGGCATTTAATGTAGATATTTTAGAGCTACATGCCTAGCTTCACTTGTAAACAAAGTAATTTTCTCTTTTTTTTGTTAGTAAATACAAAGATGCTGTTTGATACAAGTTCATATTTTAAGTGCTCTATCGCAGATATTCCTGCTGCAATTCCAGCTTTTCTCTTTTCTAGACATTCCATCTGCCAGGATTGCCAAGCTATAATCTGACTCAGGTTGGGAATTACTCTTCAGTGTTAATCAGCTCCATCTGCCTGGAGCCACTGAAAGTAAACATGATAACTTCACTGGGAATTGAACTAATGTCTTATGATTTAAAAATCTAAGCATTTAACATTTTTTTCTATTTATTTGAAGAGATTTTTTCAAACATTGAGGTTAACAGAATGTCCACATGAATTAAAAACAAAAGATTATCCTAGAAGAAAAAATAAGATTTTATACAGCTGTATTTCATTATCTTCAAATCAAAAATGGTTAATTCCTTGTTGAATGTCTCTGAGCTTCTGGGTCACTCTTATTTGTTATCTTTGCACAAATAAAAACAACAATATTAAGCCACAAATTAATCTTCAAAATTAAGCCAAAAAAAGAATTCATAAAAATTATATTTGTTAACATGAACCAAAAAAATCTGAGGGAAAATATTTTGTTTAGGGTTGTTCTCTAAGTTCGGATAAAAATCAAGAAATGGGATCTGATTTTTAATTCTTGTTTTATCACTCTTAAAATAAGCAAATGTAAAAATGAAAAATTAGCTTTTCTTTTTTTCAAAAAAGATTTTGGCAAGATTTTATTAGATTTCAAAAAATCATTATTTATCTGATCAGAAAAAAATGTGTTACATTTAAACTTAGACCGCACCCACTTATGAGTGAAACATTCTATCTTATATACACAGTGGAAGAGTTCATTCAGAAGGGAGTTTCACGAACAACTAATAGCAAGATTAAGAATTGAAGAGTTCATTCTGAATTGAAGGGCCTTTAGGTTTCCCATGAGAATCTACTTTTGATACTGTTGATGACCATTAATTACAGTCAAGATTAAAAAGTTTTTCAATTTCCTCTTCTCTGATCCTCTATTGAAAAATACTAAACCTCCATTTGAGGGGGGGCAGGCAAGCAGGCAAAGATCTTCATTCCTTAATCTAATTAATCTAATCACTAAACTGGATTAAAAATCAGGGAACTTTTTGTTTTATTGACTCTAATCGAAACCTTCACATTTTGAACATTGACCAAATCTACTAAATTAAGGATCAACACTAAATTCCTTAACAATAAACAACCTTGACATCCAAAGTAAAACCAACTCAGCCAGCCAACCAGAAAGATCAAAGATTAAAGAACCAATCCTTACCATTTTCAATGTTATTTGATAATTGGTCTTCAGTTCCATCAATATAAGCTTTAATAAACATCAACCGCGCTTCAAGATCTTCAATAAGATTCACTGAAGTCCGTTTTTTAGCCTGAAAAAAAAAGATAAGACATTTCAATCCAAAACAAATATAAATGCCAAAGCAAACATTTATTGCTTACTCTCCCTCTCTCACATTGATGGGAAAGTCCCCTTGGGACAGTGAATAGGCAGTCAGACTTTAAAATCACAATAAACAAGTTGAAATCTCAGTCATTCCATTTGCGTTTGTGATTGGACTAATACCCTTGGGAAGGTATGAATCTGCACTCTGGATAGGAATTAAATAGTGCATTTTTAGTTATTCAAAATCTACATGTGGACAAAAAACGTTTATCAAAAATATTGGCATTAAATGACCTAAATGGTTGATATGCAGTAAAACAAACCAATGAATCAACCAATCATCAAAAAATGATTGTTATTGGCATTAAATGACCCCAAAGGGGTTGATATTATATTTACTTGGTTGAGCACAAGCCCAAGTTAAGAACAAGGCTGTTTTTATGTGCCCATTATATTCCTGACCTTTTGTAATCAGTGTTGCCCTTTACCTATATAGATGTCTTACTCTCCCGAGTTAACAAGCTCCATCTGCCCATTTGATATGCCATAAAACAAAACAAAAACAAACATAATATTCATATATAATGACAGCAGACTTATAGTTACAACTTGAAAGTGCTTTAAATTTTAGGACCATATATACATCTCAAATATTTTTTGCAATTTGTATACAGGCCTGTCTACAGCAGACAACACATCTATACTGACAATGAGTCTTCTTTTAATTGTGTGTGTGTTTTATACATATATATATATACGTCTATATATATATTATTTGGTAGAGGGTGCTCCTCAAAAGTTAATAATAGTGAGAGATACCATCAACATAAATATAACAGAGAGAGGGGGAGGGGGTCAGATAAAGTGGCACAAATGTACATAAAGATTCTTAATATGAATCATTGTAAAGGCCCATCTGTCCCAATTAGGCTCCATTGAAACCTAGCTCAATGTTACCCTCCCTAATTTCAGGCCAAAACATAAGATAAGACTGATAGCATTGCTGCCAGCCCTTAAATGCAGAAGTGGTCCTTTTATGTCATCCACCACCCTGAAAGCTGGGTCCTTCAGGAACAAAATGAAAACCCCAGACAGAACACTTTACACTAGATACTAACACTTCTGCTTAAGTCTGCTCAATACAATAGCCATCCCCTCCTCCCCAACAAGCAGCACCCTAGTCAGTCCCAAAACTCAGATTGTATCAAATTTCAGAATGCCTTTATACAAGACAGCAGGCACTGACTACTTAGAAATGTGGTACCAGAAATGTTATTTAGAAAATTAAGACTTGCTTAACATTTTCTCTCTCTCTCTCTCTCTCTCTCTTTCCCTCTTTTCCTCCCTCCCTTTCTCTCCGTTTTTAGTCAAGAGTGGTTGGTAGACCAACATTTCTACTGGGATTTCTACAACTACAAATTTAGTCTTGACTACTAATAAAAGTTATATGATGTTAGGAAAGACCTATGTTCCCTGTTTTATGACACAGCAAATATCAAGTAAATAACAGTATTGAGCCAATGAGATTATTAATTCAAAAGATGAATTAAAATTGAAATACCTTCAAAGCAACAATGTTATTTTCACTAAGTTTAGGATTATCATTTTGGATTTCATTGAGAAGAAGAAAATTCTCGGCTATCAAATCTTTGAAAAACCTACAAGAAAAGAAAAGAAAAATTATTCAAGACAAAATCTTTTACAGGAAAATGAAAGGAATTTCATTTTCAAAAAAAAAAATTAAGAGAAAGTTTACTATTCAGGTTCAATACAGTATTGTCATGAAAGCCATTAGAAAGTGATTTGGAAGCTAAAGAAATAAAATCAACACACAACAGAGATTTTGTAAAATGCAATAAAGAAAAAAATGAGTTCAAGTTATTTTGATTTTTGTTTGTGTTTTATAGAAAATCAAACTTTTCAGATCATTTGATATCAAGAACAATCATATTCTTATAGACATTATAGGCAGTGACAGTGGAGCATTGGTAAAAGCTCGTCTCTGGAGTCGTATTATGCGAGTTCAAATCCCAGTCAAAACCATTGCATTCACTTTAGCTGCCTTGGGCAGATGAGGCTCATTAACTCAGGAGAGCAACTCATCTAGGTGATGGGTAACACTGAATTTAAAAAGTCAAGGTATATAGAGCACATAAAAATGGCTTAGCGCCTAACTTGGTTTGGTGCTCTACCAAGTAAATATCATATTCTTATATACATTCTTTGTTCTCACATATTTTGTTTAATTATCATGGTATGTACTATTTAATCTGGAGGGAATGTTTGGATACATACCTTTCCCAAGTGTACTAGTTCAAATGTGAATGTAAATGGAATGACTGGGATTCAAACTCACATATTACAATCAAAAAGTCCAACTGTTAATCCTCTGTCCCAAGAGGACTTCCCCAATTTATTTTGGGATTATAGAAATTGATTTTCTTTTTTAATCAAAAACATTTAGAGATTTTAGATGTGAAATGTAGGATTTGTTCTTTTTTTGTGATTGTGAACTTTTGAGGTGTGACTGTGATATGTATTAGAATTTTGAACAAAAATAATTATCTTCTTTTTGGTTTTCTTTAGATAATGGTCTGAAACTCTGAAGCCATTTTATAGAACTTGGAGCAGGATTGTTTTTTATCTGTACAAACAGATTATTGTTCTCAGTTTATAAACCAAGAAAAAAAAAAACAAGCAAAAAGCAACAAACTGGTGTTTTCTTACTTATTAGCAGAATTGAAATAGCAATCTTAAATCATCAAACAACATTGGTCATTGGTTCTCATTTTTTTATCAGTTGTAGTAACATTTTGAAAACATAATTTTTTTTTATATAAAAGTTTGTATCATAAAAAATTGCATTCAGGAATAGACATTCTCTCCAGTAATTAACTCAGTGAAGTATACACGATGCTAACACCACTTAACTAACAGGAACATGACACAATATTTACTATTTAATCCATGGCTAGAGGGAATGTGGAGATTCATACCTTGCCTAAGCGTATTAGTCCAAATGTGAATGTAAATGGCGCTACTAGGATTTGAACTCTTGTATTACAATTCTGAAGTCTGATTGTAATGTGATTAGGGGTTAGAGCCGGCTCATCAAGACTCAAGTATTTCCAGGACCTTTCAGTTTTGTTTTGGGCATAAATAAAAAGGTGAGATTAGAAAAGCTGTCACATGGGTAATCAGAGAAGAAGTTGAGAGAAGACGAATAAAGATGATTAACCAAAAATAGCTGTCTTTGTGTTGTTGAATAATTCTAAGCCAAAATAACAACTTTGGTGAACAACAGGAGGATAGACAACAGAGAATGGCTCTCCACAGCAGGAGCAGACAATGGAAAGTGGTAGAAAAATGCAACAAGGTAGGTTTTTTGACTGGGGCTAGCAAAAGACTTTCCCACACTAACATCGCCATCAGCAAGCTACCAAGAATGAATGTCCAGAGACCTTTCCACATTGCAAAGAAGACTGTAAGAACCAAAAACTATTTTCTCACAGTCTTTCTCAAAGTCTGGAAATGTATACCCTGTCCCCAGCCAGTTCACATGTTCGGAAAATAACGAACAGCTCCTTTGAAAAATATATCAACTGCTACACGACTGCATATCTCCTATCCAAAGTGGACTTCCCCAGGTTGATGAATTATATAATAAGCAAATAATTCTTTAAAATTTTTTCAGAAAGTGCCAAACCATGCGTAACTCCCCAAGTTTAGAAAAAATTTATGTCTGCTCCACACCAAAAGAATTTTTATGTCTATGTTGTGAAATTTATTATAAGTTAATGCTAAATTCTATTCTTTAATCAGCGGAGCACAAGGTGTGGCTTGGCTGGACTGGGAAGTATTCAATTAATAAGTCTACTTCCCACTGGATTGAATTGATATGTTGATTTAGCAATTATTACATCACTTAGTCATAATTATCTTGGCCCAATAACCAACCAGCTTAGATAGATTGGTTTGGTTTGCTAAGGTTTAACGACCTATCAACCATTTATAGCTTAAATAGAAACTAGAAATTCAATTTTGAAATATATTAGAGCTTTGGGCTTCATCGTTTAGTATTAAATTTCTTTTGCTCTCTGTAACCAGGTAGATGCACAGGGACACACTTAAAAACAGACACATTTAGACTAAAGATGATTGAAAAGTCAAGAGTGAAGCCTGAGCCATGAAAATTTGAAATCATTAATTTCAATACTAAAAATAACTTCATTGTTTCATTACAATGTGGTCTGCCCACAAAAAAATTTGGTTATCTTAAGAATCAATATCTTTTAGACTTTTGTCTTCATCTTTTTATTGTTGTTCTTACACCATGTTTCGGCTAACTTATCCTCAGGCCTTTGTCAAGTAATTAACTGCAACCTGGGAGAAGAATGCTGAGTTTTGTAATTGCCTTACATAGTCGATGTTTGTCACACCACACTTTGACCAACTGAACATCTGACCTGATTGGGTAGGAATTGAAACAACTATCTTTGAGACCATTATCATACCAAGTTTGGTCATGGTTGGTTCTATGGTTTGGGCACTTGGAAAGTATACATACATAGATTATGACCTTGATAACCTTTGACCTTGAAAAATGTTGTGCACCACCATACCTGGAAGTTGGAGACCATCATCATACTAGGTTTGATCATTTTCAGTTCAGGGGTTTGGACTATAGGAAAGTTGTACATACAAACAGGCGCACACACACACAAATGCTTATAAGTGGAAAATATGAGGAAAACTTATTCCTTGGTTTTCTAATGAAAAAATGATTAAAGATTTTGACATTTTCATCAAATGTTGATTTAAAAAAGTTGAAACAGAAAGACAATATAATAAGCTTTCTTATCAGAAATGGTTTCAAATCTTTATGCGTAATGCTATTTCTTTGGGTTATGTGGGGTTAACTTATTGGATGAATGTTTCTAGATACACAAGAGTAAAAGTACAGGTACATTTTACAAAGAGGAGTAATTCTTAAAAGAAAAATTTTATAGTATGACTCCCACTCCTCCTGCTCCTTTGGGTCTTGCCAGTTGCCATTTTCTGTGAAGCTAATAATTTAGGACCAATTGAATAATTCACACAAGAGTAAGATTTTCTTATCAACAAAGATAACTCTAAACTCATCAAAAAACTTTTTTGATAAGTACAAATGTAAGAAGAATAACATCTCTAACCTAAATCTGTTAAAAAGTAAGTTTTGTGCAAAATGTGTGAAATTCTGGAATAATATCCACATTTTTGTTGTATATAGCCCCAAGGTCATTTTTCAAAATGTTGAATTGGGGAGAATTCAAAAGACAAAAAATAAGTGTTAAGCTGTTTTAAAAATTTGTATTTATCAAAATAAGAATTGTGAAAATAACTTGGAAAATAGAGGGTTAGGGTTAGGACTTCCAAGAAGGTTCCCTAGGAATGGGAAAGGAATTGATGTGAATGACCAGGTGTTAACCAGGAGTGGGAATCCATGTCATCTAGGTGCGTGGCTTAATCACATGCATTAAAACAAAATACGAATATGAATAAAACCCAAAGTAAAAGAAAACAAAACCAACAAAATAAATAAAAAGAAATATAAAGAAAAATGAATCCAAAGATCAACACACTTCACCTCACCAAAAGGAAAGATAAAAGACCTACACCCTAGACACTCACCAACATACATACAGTTATTAAACAATTATTTCAAAAGTGAAAAAACATCCCAAAAACAAAACATTATGGAAGCAATAATCCCTGAAGGGTTGGGGCAAGGATGTCTATGTTCCACAGATGTGAACAAACAAACAAACATTCTCTGTGATGAAATTAAATCTAAAGTAAAGATCACATGGTACCTGAGTGACCAAGAACACTAATGCAGGTTTCACAAGAGATTTTTTTCCATTTCCCTAGAAGCACTTTTTTGTCTTTCTTGCCCATGACCATGACATTTTGTAGCAAACAATCACAGCAGGAAGAGATTTGTCTTATTCCTTCAGCAATTGTTGGCGACAGAATGTCACGGTCAGAGGCAACAAAGACGTGAAATGAAGAAAAAAATCTTCCTTTGCTTAAGTTTTCAAGAGAGTAAAAATAACAGAGAGGAAGAAATATTATCTCTAAATAAATAATGAATTCTATAATGGATGTTTGTGCATTTACGAGCCAGCTCCCACTCGTGTCAGAGTATTGGATAGATGCCATATTGTCCCCTAATTTCATTGATACAAAGATAAGGGGAAAGGTTGCTGAGTCCCAGTTGCTGTAGATGTTGTTTGAGATGGTTGTGGCCATCACGCACACTTGGTCCTAATTGCTTCTACTGCGGCTCAAGAGGAATAAGATAGCAGTGTCCATGATACAGGTTGCAACAAGCTGCCAGGTTTTTGATTCCCTACAACCTGACAGACGTTTTTTCCCAATGGTTTAACCATGTCCCCAGAGACTAACCTGGTACTTCCATGCCCCAGCGAAAAATACAGTAGCTGGTTATTCCTAAATGGGCACCCACCTAAGTACTCACTCGGCTGTACATTACTTAACTTTGTTGATCTGACAGGAACCGGTGCCTTCAACGTGACTTGACCATATATATAAGTAGTAAGAAAATAAATAAAAAGATGCCAATATACAGGGTAATACACTTAACATTCAGGATTTAAAATTTGAATCATTTTCTTTCTGCTTAACAGCTTTTATCAAAACTTTATCGAAAAGTAAAGAAAACTCTAGAATTTTATGATCCAAAATTTGAATTAATTCACCCCACTTGCGCTTAGTCGTGCACTTCCATGTAGAGTATACATATAGGGTCATGTATTTAACAGGTTTAAAACTTTAATGATCTTCTTTACCCTGAACATATTTTATTGAAATTTTAGCAAAAAATAAATACAACTGTAGATTTTTATGGTCTAAAGTTTGAGGAGATTTAGTTTAGTCGTAGCTTAGTTATCAGTTTTCCATGACAAACCTGTTTACCAACCACTGCATATTGAAAGAAGTGCGCCCAATCAGTGAACCACTGACAGACAGAAATGTCCTTATGAGGTAGCAGCACATTGTCTTGAATAAACAAAATCTAGTCAGGCCTCCTTGTTTTATCTGATGCAGGTTAGTTTTAAATCTAGCATATTAGGTGCTTCCCCCTCATACACCTTGTATAAATATTCAACTGAGATTTTAATATTATTGAAGTGTTTAGTTTTTATGAGATGCACAGTTTATTTGAAAGAGTTTTTTAATGTGTTGGTTTTCTTATCAATGGTTCAGTAAAGGAAGACAAAGACAACATGACCAAATTAAGAACAAAACAAAAATCTAGTTTTTAAAAAGGAATCATGTGATTAAGACGTTAATCAGAAACGAAACCATGAAAAATACTTTGTGTCTTCTTCTCAAATTTTCCAACTGGCTTCAATTCATTTGATAAAGCTTAAATACAAGTTTTTATTTTTCTGACAAAACAAAAAATAAAACCAAACAAACCAAATTGCAGGAATTTAATGATTTTTGTCTAAAATAAAAATATTAGTCTTAGAATTACCACACAAATGTGAAATGAGGCCATTAATTTTTCCTAATATATTAGATTTACTTGGTGAGCACCAACCCAAGTTTGGCACAAGGCCAATTTTACGTGCTCTTACCCGGACTTTTTACATTTGGTGTTACCCTTCACCTAGATGAGCTGCTCTCCCGAGTTAACAAGCCCCATCTGCCCGAGGCTGTTGAAGTGAATGCAATGGTTTTTTGACTGGGATTTGAACGCGCGTAATACGATTCCAGAGCCCTAGCTTTTTACCAATGCTCCACCGTCACTGCCCAGACAGAGATCATATGAGGTAAAAACAAAATGTAAAGGCAACCCCAAATTCTTTTACACCAAAACTAACCACCTGTCTTTGTGCATATATTTGCATTTATGATTTTTTACACTGAGGGCAAAGTATTTGTCCGTAGGGGGTCTCTTCTGTTTTGTAAGGGTGATGGTGGTGGTGGTGGTGGTGATGGTTTTGATGGTGGTTGTGATGATGGTGGTAGTGATGATGGTGATGGTGATGGTGGTGGTGGTGATGGTGGTTGTGATGATGATGGTGATGGTGGTCATGATGTTGATGGTGGTGATGACGGTAGTAGTGATGGTGGTGGTGGTGGTGGTGATGATGGTGGTGGTGATGGTGGTGGTGTTCATGATGTTGAAGGTGGTGTTGATGGTGGTTGTGATGATGATGATGATGATGGTGGTTGTGGTGGTGGTGATGGTGGCTTGCAGCATCTGCTGCTGTTGCTGCTGTAGTTACATTTTTTTCTCTTGCATCTGAAGACCGCTTCTCTTCCTACTCCTCTACAGTACCTCCCCCTCACCAGGCAACATCTTTCACAGCTGGGAGTCGGAGATGGGGGCGGACAGGTGGGGCCTGGTGTGTATGTGGAGAGAGAGAGAGAGAGAGAAAGAAATAGAGAGAGCTAGATAGTCTGTATGGGAGAAAGAAAGAAAGCTAAATAGTGAGAGAGAGAGAGAGGGAGAAAGGAAGAAAGAAAGCTAAATAGTCTGTATGAGAGAAAGAAAGAAAGAAAGCTAAATAGTGTGAGAGAGAGAGAGAGAGAGAAAGGAAGAAAGAAAGCTAAATAGTCTGTATGAGAGAGAGAAAGAAAGAAAGCTAAATAGTGTGAGAGACAGAGAGAGAGAAAGGAAGAAAGAAAGCTAAATAGTCTGTATGAGAGAGAGAAAGAAAGAAAGCTAAATAGTGAGAGAGATAGAGAGAGAAAGAAAGAAAGATAGCTAAATAGTAAGTGAGAGAGAGAGAGAAAGAAAAGAAAGAAAGATAGCTAAATAGTAAGAGAGAGAGAGAGAAAGAGAAAGAAAAGAAAGAAGGATAAATAGTGAGGGAGAGAGAGAGAGGCAGTGCTCTCTGACTCGACCCCCCCACCCCAATTATTATTATGTTTCACTTTTCTCGCTTTACCATTCTCTTCCTCCCCTTCCCCCCACTCTCTACCTGATGCTCTGCCAGAAGTTGCTACTGCTGTTGCTGCAACCGCTGCTGCAGCCTCCGCTGCTGCCATCACAACAGACTGTTTACCTTTGCGTTTTAAGACATAGAGAGACTTGTCTGCTGATTCTTGTCTGCTGTCTGCCCCCCCCACACCACCACCACCTACTGTCTGTTCTTTTTCTACCAACCCACACACACACCCTCCTTTTGCTTTCTTTCCTTAACTCCCTACCTCTCTTTCTCCCTATCTCTCTCTTTCTCCCTATCTCTCTCTTTCTCCCTATCTCTCTCTTTCTCCCTATCTCTCTCTTTCTCTCTATCTCTCTCTTTCTCTCTATTAGCTTTCTTTTCTTTCTCTCTATCCCTCTCTCTCTCTCTCTCTCACACACACAAACTATTTAGCCTTCTTTCTTTTCTTTCTCTCTCTCTCTCTCTCTCTCTTACTATTTAGAATTCTTTCTTCTCTTTCTCTCTCACTATTTAGCTTTTCTTATCTCTCTTTCTCTCTCTCACTATTTAGCTTTTCTTTTTCTCTCTCTCCCCCTCTCTCTCAATATTTAGCTTTCTTTCTTTTCTCTATCTCTCTCTGATTTCTTTGTATTCTTCAAATCTTTTTCTTTCTCACTATCATTGTTTTGTTTTTGTTTGTTTTGTTTTTGTTTGTTTGTTTTGTTTTTTTTTTCTTGATAACCCTTCCCCACCCTTAAAACACCTATTTATTTTATTTTATTTTTTTCTAAATTTCTATTTTACTTTTAGTTTTCAATTTCTTACCATTTGTACCTATTTTTCTTTTCTTTTTCTTTTCTTTCTTTTTTTTTTGGGTTTCCCATATTTAACCCCCTCCCCTCCCCTCGTTCAATTTTAATGGGTTTTTTATTATTATGCTTTAACACACACACACACACACACACACACACACACACACACACACACACACAGAGAGTAACACACACACAGGTATGAAACAATGTGTTGACTCCACCTCTATTTCAAACAACATACATACACATGTGTATTGACATTAGAATCAGCTGCTTTTGGTCACTGTCAGTTTCTTGCTATCAGCAGACTAAAATGGTTGTAGTGATTTCATTATGTCTACGATATCGGAAAGGCAAGTCATAAATGAGATATTATGGTAATGTTTTTAATTATTTTCTGTCTTAACCCTTGAAACCCTAAAGAGACGATATATCGGCCCTGGCGACTTAAGGCAAAAGAAGACAAAGGTGAATTTGTCCATAGAGCTCTGATATATTTACTTGGTCGAGCACTAAACTAAGTTAGGCACAAGGCTAGTTTTATGGGCCCATAAATTTACCAGGCTTTTTTTTTAATCCATATTATTTTTTACCTAAACAAATAACTCTCCTGGAGTTGATAGGTCTCTTCTATCTGGGTTTCTGAAATCATTATTATTCTTACACTTATAGAGTTACTTAGTGAGTTAAAGAGTTACTCTCCCAAAGTGACGAGGCTCATCTGTCTAAGACAGCTAATAATTTTCTCTCTTTTGATTCAAGAGTCCAAGCTTTTATCCTTCTTTTTGTATTCATTGTATATAAATCTTCTGATTTTGTTCTGATTGTGAACAGCATTCTTTTAGTAGCCAAATTAAGTTGTTCTGAAGTTGGACATCTATTGTCCTCATCTTTGTATTTGTTAAATTCATAATGTTTTGTCTGATTAATACTTGGGTCTTGTTCTATCTAACCATCTATTACGTGTTTTTAACCATAACCTCAGATAGGGATGTTAAAGACACCTGAGAAAGGCCAGAGGTACACTAGGCCAAAACGTTGTAGAAACAAAAAAAAAAACCCTACTAAGATGAGGACAAAAGCCCGAATAATAAAGTCAATTCCTAAATTATGAAGCTTCATCTCAAACGTAGTGGAGAAGCATCAAAAACCTACTAAGATGAGGACAAAAGTCTGAATAATAAAGTTAATTCCTAAATTATGAAGCTTCATCTCAAACATAGTGTAGAAACATCAAAATTACCAAGATGAGGACAAAAGTCCTAATAATAAAGTTAATTCCTAAATTATGAAGCCT
>JAUZSX010291860.1:0-14090 GCA_034780655.1 Idiosepius hallami
GACACGCACAACCCGCTCTCGCTCCACCTAGACATTTATCAGTGACAAGCCGAGGCAAGATGACTGATTGTTTAAGTAGAGTGCAGGTTTTCTATCAGAGTTTCCTTCTCTTAGCCGTAAGTCTTACGAGTCCGTCGTCCCGAGTGGGTTTATCTGCGCCTGGGCACCAAGCCAGGTATTTCTCGTCGTGGCCCGGTGGGTGTGTGTGTGTGTTTCTATGTGTTTGCCTGGTTCACTGGTGTCACTTTACACTAGGGTAATTGAGGAAGCTTATTATATAGGAAAGGCGCTAATGATTCTTATGCTAAATACATTTTTAATGCATTTATACTAAATTCATTTCTAATACTTTTTTATACTAAATTCATTTCTAATGCCTTTTATACTAAATTCATTTTAAATGCTTCTTTACAAATTAGTTAAGGATGCCTTTTATTTAGAAAGGCAGTACCATACATATGCAAATTGTAATAATCTGAATTAAATCATTTTTTCTGGAGAGCTCTATGTATAAATAGGATGTTTTTTTTTAAATACTTTTGTGGTTTTCTTTCCTAAAAAACTACAGGATTTAGTGTCTTAAACTAGACGATTTTATTTTTACAAATATATACGCCTTATTATCTTTATCAATTTATAGGTTTACCAGGACTAATAATATCTTTGGACTTATTTAATTTTTACCAGGATTAATATTTCTGGATTTACTTCATTCGTATCTGGACTAATAATAATGAATCTAACAGAAATATAATTATTTTGGCAGTTTGCAGTTTGTATCTTTGAGAAATTCTTTTTTTGGGTAAAAGTGTTTCAAAATTCTTTTTTTTTCTATTTGATCTTTCTAAACTCGTGAGTAGAATAATTCGGAAAGTATGTTTTCTTACGCAATCATACTGTGGTTATTTAATTAAATATTAGCTGGTACTGTTTTCCCCTGGTTAGTGTACAAACTTTTTCCTTGTACCATATCTCTTACACATTTTATATTGCTGGAGGCTAAACTCACATTCACTTCTATTATTGACTTGTCACAGTATTTCAAATATCACAATCGTATTTTTCTCTCGATCTGCAAACGCTTTTATTTTAGAAAACTTCTCTTTGGAAAGCAGTTACAATTGGTCTATTGAGACATCAGTATCCCATGACTGTAAGTTTTTGAACATTTTTGAAAGACCTTATCATTCAAGTAGGTTGTTCTTTCAAACTTTTCTATTGACCAGCTGAGTTCATGTCGCTGGCACTGAGTTGTTATTCACAAGGAAATGACGAATCTAGAAATGAGTGTGAGTTACCTCAAACTTTTCTCTCGTCATCTTATTGTATATGGTATTACGTTAAAAAGAAACCATTTTTGAAATATGCCCATCGTTGTTTAAGAATTTTTTAGTGTAAATTTTATGATTTATTAGAAATATTGCGCAGCTTTTCTTGATTGCCAGGGACTTGCCACTAAGGTAATTAGGGAATGTAGTAAATGATTATTTTATACTAAATTAATTCCTAGTGTGTTTTATAATAAAATTTATTTCTAATGTTTTCTCAACTACATTCTTTCCTAATGCCTCAAAAGTAATTTCATTTCTAATTTTCTTTTAATTCTAAATTTATTTTTAAAGCTTTTCTCTAAGGAGGATAATATTATATTTACTTATATATGTAGAGAGAAATAAAATTACAATTCATTTCATTATATATATATATATATATATATATATATATATATAATTCACCTTGATAAAGAAATCGCCGAAATATATATATATATTGTGTGGTGTGTGGTTTTATTCCATTTTTTGTTAATATTTTAACTTAGTTATATCTATTTAGTCAAGCACAAACCCAAGTTTCACCCCATCATTATATCTATAGGCTTTGTAACCAGTGCTTCCCTTCATCTAGATGAGTTGCTCTTTCTTAGTTGACAGGTCTCATCGATCAGGGGTTTTTTTTTTGTTTAATTAGTTTTATCCTTACTATCGTTTACAAAGTTTCCAGATTTATAAACTTTTACCACTGCTTCACCGTCGCTGTTGATATTTTTACGTGGAAATACAAGTATTTTTCAATCATAATAAAATTATAAGTACCATGTAAAATGTATGCAAAACGAACATCGTTTTTGTATGTCTTACTACTAATATGTGATTAAGTGAGTGAACTAGTTCTAGATAAGGAAATTTATATCCGTACTAAAATACACTGATACCAATGATGAGATATGAATATAACAACCAATATTATACCCCTAGGCGTTTTATCTAACAAATTACTTACTAAACTCAGACGCGCCCATACAACGTTCATGTTTATAAAAATACAAACACTCATAGGAAACATAGAAATATCTTTTATGTCGAAATGGGTACCATTGTTAACGTCCTAACTCTTAATCAGTAATATTATAGAGAGAAATAAAATATATTATTGCCAAGAAGCCTTTGGCAACTTCCTAAGACTCTCTCCTAATTTGCTCTGATTCTAGAAGCCTCACTTTCTAATGCGAATCGTTCGAATCGTGTAAGAAATCGACATATTCTAAATACAGTGATTAAATATTGATGCCCGCTCGGCATCTATCAATCAAACTTCGATCTTGGCTTGTGGCCTTTGTTAAAAAGATGGGAATGTTTAACCTTAATCAAGCACATTTCAGAGAATTTTTAATACATACTTTCATTCTAACGTTCTCAGTCATAATTCTATTAATATTTTTCGTGTTTTTTTTTGGGGGGGTGATTTTTGATTCGTGGTTAAAACATGAATAAAGTTTTTCTCTTCCTATTTTTGTCTGATTCTTACTGCATAACAATGACTTTCAAATAAGTTTGGTTAAAAAAAGAAAATATTACTATGGAAAATAAGACTGGGGAAGGATAATGGCTTGAATTTTAAAATCATACAATAGTAGTTCAAATATCATCGAATCTTTATTTTCAGATACTACGGAAAGATTTGTTAAGATGTAAGAGCAATTAGTTAAAATCCTGTCGACCGTGACTTATCAAAATTACTAGTCAAACAGAGTCGTTAAATTACAGAACCAAATAAAGGGTACAATATCGGTGTTTCCTTTTGTCTTAGGTAGCCAGGTCCAATAAATCGTTTTTGGGGGCCCAAAAGAATAGATAAAAGTCAATTAAAAAACATAGACTTGTAAAGGTCAGATGTTTTGCCTCTGAAAGAACAAGCACGAAAGAAGAAAAGTATAAGTCTGTTGATTATAGTGGAATCGCCTTGCATAGCTTACAGAAAAATGATATTTAATCATATTCCAGTTTTCTTAATCATTGCTGTTAACGTAGGATTTATTTTGATATTTTATTAAATTTTTTAAAAAGAGACTTACAGATTCTTTATTGAAAAATATATATACTTTACTCTTACAAATAAAAGAGCAAAATATGTTTTTGTTTTGAATTACTAATCCATTTTTAGAAAAAAAAATGGATTATAATACAAAATGACTTCCTTATAAATCTAAACATCCTACCCGTTATTTTTATTTTATTTAAGATTTTGATTTTTATCTTTCAGGCCGCGATAATTTCAAGATAAATTAAAAGTTAAAAAAAGTCCTTTTAAAAAGTATTCTTGTTTAGTTTTTTTAATATTCAGATTTCTAGGAGAATTATATATGAAACTGGTTTTAAAAGAAGCTTAAATCCCAACATTAATCTAAAACTTAAATCCACATCTAGAACCACTGAGATTATTCTAGTACCGCCGGATTCGACTTATGCAGATTCGACTTAAAGACACTTGAATTTTTGTCAATTTTTAGGAAAAAAACAGCAATTCTTCGAGAAAAAAAAGTCAATTTTTCTTTTAAAGATTTTCTTTTGTAAACTTGTTGATCTTGCGATTTAAGGATTATTAAAAGGTTTATTCCGAATTATGCGGAAATTCGGGTTACGTCACTAGCCTATGAACAAAACTCGTTCGTAACCCAAGGACCAACTGTATATATGTGCTCATATATTCTCATAAGTGGTTTATATCTATTTGGTCAAGCCTCAATCCAAGTTTGACAAAAGGCTCATTTACGTGCTCATTAAATTCCTGGGATTTTGTAATTAGTGTTGCTTTTCGCCTAAATGAGTCACTCTTCCAAATTAACGAGCCTCGTTAACAGTAAATGCTATGGTTTGATTTCAGAATTGAAGCTTCCACAAATGCCCCACCCGGGCTGTCCATATTTATATATCTATTGTTAGTGCACATATTTATTTGAAACAATTTTATTTAGTAGTATATGTTACCAATCACTCCCGCACTACAAAAACTCACCGAAAATGTCTGTTTACTCGGCAAAGCAGGCTAAGCATCATTCATATGCAATGCTGTATGTGAACATTGGGAAAACATTTTTCTCGAACTCACGTCTATTCCAGAGAATATATTGATTTCTTGAATCTAGCATAAACAAGCCTTCAATAGAATACAATGTTCAATAAATGTTACCGGTTTTTAACTGCATACTTACTTTTCTCCTCCATTCCGAAGCGAAGAAATAAAATGCAAAAATATTCTCTAGTAGCCGAAAGTCTATCCTACACAATATCGGTATACTATTATAAAAAAAAACTTCCCATACAGCTATTATTTCCTTGACGACTTTGGATCCTAAAGAGCTGATACATCGGCCCTGGTGACCTTAGGCAAAAGAAGATACAAAATCTTGGCCCAAATCTGGTGCTCTAATAGAATATATTTCTAAATATTCTCTAGTATCCTATAAAGTTTCAATGCATCATTTGATGAGAAAAGGCTTCTGTTGTTGCTATTATTCCCTTTAGGATTGCGGATTCTAAGGAGCCGATATATCTGATCCAGTGACCTTAGGCCAAAGACAAAACACCAATATCTTAGCCCAATTATGGTCCTTTGATAGAACAGTTCTTAAGGACAAGTTGATAATTTTCCAGGCTCCAAACATTACATTATTAATCTATGAGCATAAACTTTTACATAGTAAGGCGAGAGTCTATCTGTTACGTCTAATTTCGGTAACTTTACATTCTTAATATATGAAGAACCTTATCCTTTCCAACAATGTAAGAAAATAGAGTTGTCACTATTTTCCTAACCCTTGCATTAAAAAAGATTAATAAATACATAAAATAAAATATCTATAAAGAAAAAGAAATAATAAATATACCGTTTAACGAACACATTAGAAATGCCATTAAACAAAAAAGCTATACCGAAATTGGTATTTTTGGTAATGTTTTCGTTTAACGGCATATCTAAGTTAATTTTCTAACAATATTCATTAGATTTAACCAATTATTTTAATTTAATTATTTTCCAAAAAACGTTTTATTGCAATAAAACCTGGATGTATGAATATAGCTTGCCATATCTTAGCTTGGACAACCTCTGCCTATAATAATATGTACCAACAGATTTTGCTGCTCAAGGTGGTCATAAGATTTGTGCTCCTCTTTAACAAATGATAATCTGTTAACGGTTAAAATTTAAAATACCCTAAAAATATTTCATTAAACTACAATCAAGGATCTAATTAAATTCCATCTAGAATATTTATTTTTACTACAATCATGATAAAGTTAAAAGATCGGTTTAAAAACCGTACCATTACGCACATAAAGTATAGAATAAACTTCAAAATTAAAAACTCTTTCTACTTAGAAAATTGTTGATATTTTTTTTTTAGTTTTTTAGTATTTTTTCAAATTATGACCATCTATTTTTACCCCCTGAAAAGCCGTCCCTGGCTTGTGCCACCCCAGATGGACCACTATCTCTGCCCGTGCCTTGCTGCTTGGTCATTGGTAGACATAATTTGCGCTCTTTTCTTTTTTTTTTGCTGGTTTAGGTTTTTATTTTTCCTATTATATTGATTAGCTAATCAGTTGTTATAACTACTTGGTCTACCCTGTAAGGTTCTCAAACAATGTTAACATAGATTCAATAGACTTCATTCTATCAAATGTTTTATAAAAAAAAAAATATTTCTCTCAAAGCAAGAGTTTATACAATATGACTGTCAACAGACAGTGAAATGAAACGGTTTGTTTACAACATAAATATTTGTAGACAAATTCTTTCGCAAATTATACGTATTCAAACACACGAAAAGTTAGCATCAAATAACCTACAACAGTTGATTAAAGAAAACAAACAGAATCAAACTCCTTGACACAACACCAGACAAGAGACAAACAAAAGATATTCGGATCTTTTTAATATGTACTGTCTCAACAAAATCTAGATTAGAGATTTTTATTGAGTTACTGGAGTGTGCCAACCACTCACATTTACATAGAGCATAGCTGGGTTGATTAAGGTTTTCAAATATTTCACGCAGCTCAACTACAATTTCTCTGTTCCATCTCTAATTTTTAATTGACTTGCGTTAGGTTATTTAATGAACAGTAAATAAATTCTTGCAATAAACACAAACATCCAGACATGTATAAATATGTATATTAATATAAGTATATTTAAATAAATATGTATACGTGGTGACAAATATGCATATATGTTTGGTATAGAATATATCTCTCTGCCTCTCTCTAATATAGAACGATGCGATGATCAAAGGTGTTGTGTTATAGCATTATTTCATGGTCATTTTCGTCCCTCGCGAGTTGTGACTTCTTTTTACCCCTATTTTCCCTATTTTTTATAGAACCAGATCATAATTCCAGGAAGCCAACCAATAAGTCCCTAGTTTTAGCGAACCGGCTCGTACCTATAACAACATTAAAAAAAGGATGTAATATCAATGAGGATTAGTATTGTTTTCTTTAGAAATATCAATGGGTATAGTTAAAGGTAAAACTCTGTATATGCATCCTCTTGTGGAAATACGTATAAATACCTATAAATATACACTCACAAACAATTTGCATATCAGCACTAGAAGGTTTAGATATAAAGCAATTCATTATTGAATATTCTATCTTCAGTAAGAATAGTTTTTATTCTTACTAAAATAAACTTAAAATTGTTTATTGTACTAAAAGTATTTAAGGATTTAGATACTTATAAAATAAGATTCAAAATATGTTTTATATGATAATTTTGTCAAATATCTGTAGACTTTAAATTCATTGTATACTTTAAAATTCTTTTTATTATGATTGATTAGGGATGTATATATATATATTTAGAACTATAATTAGAATATGTTTTGTATATTGTATTCATTATATATTTACGAGATTATAAATAAGATTATGGCTGAGATCAAATTTTTTTAATGATATTTTAATTATCTTTTGCTCCCCCCACCAAAAAAAAGTTATCTTATTAGTACATTACAGTCATAAATAAATCTAGTATGCATTTAGGTTTGATAATAATGTAGATAGATTTCAAGACAAAAATAGGCAGATCGATAGCGATCTACAGCAATATAAAAGCGTCGATGGTGTAGAAGCTTAAATGAAAGCATCAGAAACAACAACAAGAAAAAATGAGCCTTGTTAATTTTCCTGGTGTGATATATCTCTCAGAAAAAACAAAACCAAAACACGAACAAACCTTAAAAAAATGTTCTAGGAGAAAAAACAAAAACACTATCAGCGCAGCAGAATGATTAACCTTTTTTTTTTTTTACTTCTTCTACATTGATAAATATTTATGACTTGACAATAACATGAATTTACGACTTGGAGAAGCCATTAATTTTGAATCAAAGTTCAAAATGATTAACTCGACCACAATGGACTCATTTTTATTCAAGATTGTTTGACATGGATACGTTTTTGTTTGATAAGTTATGATTTTTTTGTTTTTATATTAGGCTGCAGAACTAAAATATATGCGCTGACCAACTGAGTAATATGTACTGAAAAATATAAGTAATAAGCTGAACATATTGTCTATATAACACACGCACGCGCAAATATATCCCTGGAATTTGGTTACTAGTGTTGTCCTTATCTAGATGAGATATTCTCCCAAGTTAACGAGCATCGTTTTCCCGAAGCAACTTAAGGTAACCACAATGGTTTTAAGTGGGATCCTCTTATCATGTGATAAGATTCCAGAGCCAAATCTTTCACCAATGCTCTACCTTCGCTGCCCCAATATATATCTTATATATATCATAATTTTTTTTCATCACTTTACTCTTTTAAAAACTATTTGATTTAATCATTCGTTCAGATTATTCTTTGTTACAAATTGAAAGTATCAGGCTTACCCCATTAATAATTAACGATGACTAAGTAGGTTTGAAAATAAAAAATTAAAAAGTATGACAAAGTAAGAAAATGTTAAAAAGATGCAATTTGAAAAAAATAAAAGAAAAGAAAAGAAATAAAAGCGAAATAAATAGAAGCCAGCAAAGCAATTCCAGTCCAGAGAAACAATCAAAGATATAAATTTAAGAAAAAAATATTTTAGAAAATGTATAATTTACATCATTTTGTTAAAAGAGTTCTATTGACTATACCAATAAACTAAATAGTCTGTCAACAAAACAACAAATTTGATTCTAAAAAGCTAAAATACAAAAACCGAGTTTAAAATAAGGAACCATAAAATTAGATCGAAATTACTTGATAATTGCACTTAATGTGATGTCGCATCTTTATCTATAATTACTTGAGCGAGCACAGTTTAAAAATACATGTAAACATGACTTCACCCACCATACAATGTAGTTAAAGCAAAATGTATAAAAAAAATTTAATGCTTAAGGTTAAGTATATTAAGTTATAACATTGTTCTATTCTTCATGTACTTACACATCCCTAAAGAATTAATGGTTCGTCCAATCCTATTACTGTGAGTCAGTAGAAAATGTGTCTGTACTTCATTCAACCACATAGCATGCTTTATGGAGTTTGTTTGGAATGAAATAAGCTCATATGAATAAACAAATAAAAATAAAGTTGTTTTCCTTATTTTTTCATAAGCATCACTCGGAATATGCCTGGTTTTGTTATTCGAAATGAAATAAAAAAAAAAAAACATTGTGCCTCGGGCAACTCGTTTCGTGGAAATACAAATCTGAAGGAGTTTTGTTCAATGTCATTTAAAGAAAATCGAACAGTCTTATATAGTGGTAAAAAGACAGACATTTGCTAAATCATGATCAACCGTTACTTGCGAGATTTAAACAAATTCATCTTTGACCATCAATTGAAACGTAATGAATGAAATAATAAAGATAAAAAATGGTGTTACCCAAAAGGTTTTTGATTATTATCTGTTAGCGAAGGTGGAGCATTGGTAAAATCTCGGGCTCTGGAATCGTAGTACGCGAGTTCAAATCCCAGTCAAAACCATTGCATATACCTTAAACATGACCTTGTGCTAAACTTGGTTGGTGCTGCACACCAAATATATATATTTATTATTTGTTAGTATTTCAAAATTAATCGTTTAGGTGAGATGGAGAATTGGTAAAAGCTCGGACTGTGGAATCGTATTACGTGAGTTCAAATCCCAATCAAAACAACTGCATCTGCCTTTAGCTGCCTTAGGAGAGTATCCTATTTAGGTAAAAGGCAACACCGATTTCAACATAGGTGACCAGCTAAAGAATACCAATGAAGTACTCAGGTTAGTGTGATTGTGGATAAACCATTGGGTAGATGTACCCTTCGTCTTTGACTAGACAGGCATCTATACACGCTGCTGGGGACCACTTGTGAAGTTCGAATTTTCACGAGCCTCACCACTGAATCGCGTGCATTCAATGGTTGAGCCTCTGTATGCCGACTCATACATTATGGAGACATAAGATTTTATATTACTTTTTTAATTTCGGATAAGTTAGTTTTTTTAATAAAATTAAAGGGTCCTTCATGCCTAACGTAGATAAGCTAATGTAATAAGTGGAACTTTTTTTGTTTAATCAATAAAGGTAAACTTTTCCTATTATATTCTTTATGCTAAAAGCTAAGTGACAATACTGGCAAATTATTTATACTCTTATTCAGCAATATATATATAAAATATCAGCACGACGGTGGAGCATTGGTCAAAGCTCGGGTTCTGGAATCGTATTACACGAGTTCAAATCCTAGTCAAATCCATTATTTTCACTTTAGCAGCCTCGGGCAGATGGGGCTCGTTAACTCAGGAGAGAATCTCATCTAGATGAAGGGTAACCCAGGTATATAGAGCATGTAAAAACGGCCGTGTGCCTAACTTGATATGGTGCTCTACCAAGTAAATGTAATATATATATATATAATATCTTGTTGAAGTCATAGAGAATAACAAAAAAAAACTATAATTTATATGAATACAAACTATATACATTGAGTAAAATGCTTAAGATGGTTACTTCCTAGTATTAGTAAAATTCTGCTAGTCGAGTTAATCAAATAAATTTGTCTCCAAAATCCACTCTTTTTAATCTTAAATAACTAAAACAAACCTTAAAATCTTTGCACAAGATAACTCCAAAGGTTGATATGTAGTCAAACCAATTAAATAAAGCAATTAGAAATGTTGATCGACTTATAAATGAAAGACTAACAAATAAATAAAGTCTGTACGAAGTTAACTGTGCATAAAACAAGATAATGAATAAGGACCTAGTAAACGAAAGATTAAAATAAATGCTTATTTAAAAGAAAAGTCTAAATTAAAACTAAGCTTTTTACGTTGCTTCTTCTGCTACCAAAGTCGAGATGGATACGTAAATATATTTTTTCTTTATATATAAAATCGTAAGATTAAAGACGTGTATCATTCTTTTTTTAGCCTCATTAGTTTTTATCTTTCTATTTTCATTCTTTACAAATTCATTTCACTTTCTTTATGTTGAGACAGCCAAGGTTTCCTTGAAAGTGATTTTTAATATTGTTTTCATCCTTGTGTTTAATTTCATCATTATTATTGTGTTCTCCCACAATTCACTAGCAGTAATTTCATGCTGTTAGTCTTCGGATGCTTCTACTGGAGCTGTAGTGGAAACAATTCTCCTCGTTAGACTCCATTACGTCTCCTATTCCATTCAGCGACTATGTGGTGAATCAACTTTAGGAGGCTTTAACCTGATGCAATCAGACACCGTTATTAATACTTTTCATCATTCTTTTTTAAAATAATTTCCAATAGGAACTCATAATTTCCCAACTAAGCAGTCACTAGGAGAAATAACTAAATTGCTTTAACTTTCGAATAATATTAAGCAACTTGAGACACTAGTCACAAGTACGTTTAAGTCAGGTCGGAGACGCTGATATCAGGTTATGTATTAGGCTGGTTGGCAGTTCATGTCATGATAAGTCGAATGCATAAAGTATTATAACTGAAGATGTTCCCTCTCCACAGTACGGTATGTCACAACTGTCGACTATGCGGGCGAAAACATCCACTATTAGTAAGGTTTTGGAGTCTCATAATACTCAGAAAGTGCGAAAACTCTGAACTTAAAACACTTTTCTTTTTGTTAGAGTGATGAGAGGTCATCGTACTCAACAACAACTTTAACTAAACGGGCAAGAAGAGGTCTTCTTGCTCAACAACAACACTTGCAAGATTACGTTAACTTTTGATTATTTCCGATAGATAAGGCTTTTTTAAATTTTGGGAAGTAATTCAACATCGTATAATGAAAACGATTTCTCATACAAAAAACAGATAAAGTCTGTAAACTCAAAAAAGAATAAGTTTGTTAAGTTGTCTGCTCGCCTAGCAGATAAAACACCATTGAAAGAACTGACCATAAAATATTACATTTGCTTCAAAACCAAGAGTAGATTTTTGTAATCTAGCTTCGGTGACCATGTGAACGAGAAGATAAAATAATGGTTAATATAGTTCATGATTTGATAAACGAGATGTTTGTACATTCATTTTGAGTCGACAATACGTTAAACTAAATATAATCTTATATGCTCTGTCCCATTATTTTACGAATGTGATTCATCATTTTTTTCCTACTCTGCTAGACTATATGCATTTAGGAATGGCAATAATGTAATTTATTCTTTTTTTTTTACGTTTTTTAAATATTCCCGGCGATGGCCCTTTTGAATATCTTTTCTTGTCGGATTTTGACTAAAATAACCGAATGGTTATGTATGTAAATAGAGATTGGACAAGGAAAATTATATCGAACAAAAAGGAACTAAATAATACATATACTTAGTAGATAAGATATGGATAAAGATATCGGCCTTGTGCCAAATTTTTGTATATATTTGTACAAATAAATAAAAAGATATTATATTTATTTGTAAAAAGATATGAACAAAGAAGAATGTTAATAAAAAAATGATTGTTCTGGCATTAGATGACATAAGAAGGTTTATATGACGTAAAATAAATAAACAATTAAACTCTTAACTTGCACTTGTGTGTTTTAAGATATTACGACTTGTCTTAGGTAAATTTGTTTGATGACTTTTGATCAATACCATTATTCCTAAAGGCTTGGATTATATAATCTGTGATTGCTAATAATCGGGAGAATACAGCTTCAACTCCATCTGCAGGTGGAAAAATATAATTTTTTAATGTCTCAGTGCAAGTGAACATATAGCAAATTTGGTCAGTGGAGACCCTTTTCGGAATACAATTAAATTAATAGTCATTTTTATTTTAACCAGTGAGACATTTTTTAAAATTTAATCTATAATCTTATTAACATTTTAAAATAGCATGTCTTGACATTTTGAAAAGGAAAAAAAAGTGCGTGACCTTCCATACTAATAAAACATTAATATAAAGCCAACGGACTTTTTTGACTTGGGATTTAAGTACAATTACGAATAAACTTCCATGTTGACTTGAAACAATACAATGTCAATAACCAGTTATTAACCCCAAACTGTCAAAATGCATTATGGCTAATGGTTATGGATATAGATTTATTTGCAAGTATTTCTTTATTTATTGTTTTTTGTTAGTTATCATTTATTTTTTGCTATTGATTAAATGCAATGCTGCAGCTGTTTTTTACATTACTTTTCAAAAAGATAAGCTCTAAAATCCTCGTTAGCTTGATGATTGCTTTGTGTGTAGGGAATTAATATAACAATATTTGCATTTGAAGCACAGACATTTTACATCATTTTAATTAAAACCTCCAGATCAATATTAAAAAAACCTAACATGTTTTTCTGACATTTCCCTCTCAAGTTCTCGTTTAAAAATGAAGGATTCAAAAGCAACCTGGATGTAATAAAAAATCCATAAGAATATTCTTATATATGAAGTGAAATCATTGTATCATTTCTATTTCATTCATTCATCAATTTTATTTTAATAAAATCTTATTTATTTTATACTATGTAAATAATTCAAGCGTGATTCTCAAATTATTTAAAATGTAATGTTATCAACTAATTTATATCTGCAAAAGCAGACCAAAAATGACCATTACAACTTTTTAATAATGTGATTTGGCCGATCAAATTTGTATTCACGTTTAGAATAAATATATAAAAAGACACCCGGTAAAATTGACCATATACTCTGATACTAAACTTGATAACAAAATCTTTTTGAAAAGTCCATTTTATGTGAAGGACAGATATTTTTTTTTTGAAAGATGTAGGAATCAGGGTTGCAATAACATTTGCATTAAAAGAACTACTGCAGATTTTTTTTCGCCAGGTAACCGAAGGTTAACATTACATAATTCTAAAACAAATATAAAATATTCATTTCTATGTTTGAAAACCAGTTATCTTTTATAATTTCAAAAAGAAATAAAATTATTCATAAATTTCAACATGAATGCATTAAAATAACTTAAAACCATCTCCAGTTTTATTAACCGTCTTAAATATATATTTCATCCATTTTAAATTTAACATTTAAAAACTCAAATATAATTCAATAAAAGAATTACCATTGACCTTTATTGACATTAAGAATTCCAAGAACAAATTGTTGCACTTGTTGGTTTGTTGTTTCGATTATATTTTTTCTATGTCGCTGAGTTCCTGAATGAATGAACTGAATAACATATAGTAGCATGTCATTGTCGGGCTTATACAAGTGAGGAAACAAAGAATACGTGTTTCTATATTTTTTACTCGAATGCATATATAGTATATTGTTTATATATATATATATATATATAAATAATAATTCATAGAAGGCATAAATGATGCAAAATATATTTTTTATTATTGTGA
>JAUZSX010291871.1:0-14090 GCA_034780655.1 Idiosepius hallami
ATGTTGATAATAATACATAAGAAAAGTACTAAATCAAGAAACATAAAAAGGTTTTGTAGCCACTGACTGCGAGGTGTCCAGATGTACTGGAGTACAAGAGGAGACTTATTGTCACTCTGCCTTCAGGAACCACTGCCAGACATTGGCAGGTGTGCAAAATGAAAACCAGAGGAAACCAGAGGACACTTGTTGTCACTTGGACTCCGGCATAAAACCACTGGTTACTAGGTGCGATTGTACCTGGTGATTGGTGTGAGATCCAAAATAATAATAATAATACAAATAATAATAATGATAGTAAACATCAAAATCCCAGCTAATAATATTAAGAAGAAGAATTCAGTTGGGCATTGGGCAATGGTCTAAACTTAGAGTTGCATCATTGTAGGTGAGCTCAACTGAACAAAATTAGTCAAGCTTGAAATGGACAACTATAGAATAGAGTACAATTTATTATTAGATAGACTTTAGCTATTGTTGCTTCTTTTTATATTGGTCATTCTGTTTCTACTTTATGTCTCCTTGAAAGCAAGTAATAAAATGAAATAAGATAGTAAACACACTTGGGCAGCAAAATTGAAGCATTGGTAAAAGCTCAGGGTCTGGAATCTTATTACACAAGTTCAAATTCCAGTCAAAACCATTGCATTCACCTTTAGCTGCCTCGGGCAGATGGGGCTCAATGACTCGGGAGAGCAACTCAACTAGGTGAAGAGTAACACTGAATCCAAAAAGCCTAGCTATATAGTGCCCGTAAAAATGGCCTTGTGCCAAACTTGGGTTGGTGCTCTACCAAGTACATATAATATATATATATATGTTTTATTATATATTTCTTGAAAAATTAGGGATGGTGTGTCTTTATGAAAAAGACATTAAGTAAATGAATTTTAGGGACAGAAAATCTTTTCAAGATGTTTTCTTGTTTTTTTATTCTTGTTTTATTCTTGTTTGTTTATTTATTTATTTATTCATTATGTGTGTGTGTGTGTGTGTGTGTGCATGTGTATGTGAGTGTGCATGTGAGTGTGTATGTTTATGTGTATGTGTGTATGTGTGTGTATGTGTGCATGTGTGTGTGTATGTGTGTGTGTATGTGTGCATGTGTGTATGTATGTGTGTATGTATGTGTGTGTGGGTGTACGTGTGTGGGTGTATGTGTGTGCATGTATGTGTGTGTATGTGTATGTGTGTGTGAATGTGTGTAAGAGTATGTATGTGTGTGCATGTATGTTTGTATGTGAGTATGTGTGTGCATGTATGTATGTGTGTGTGAATGTGTGTAAGAGTATGTGTGTGTGCATGTATGTATGTGTGTGTGTGTGCATGTGTGTGCATGTATGTATGTGTGTGTGAATGTGTGTAAGAGTATGTATGTGTGCATGTGTGCATGTGTGTGCATGTGTGTATGTGTGTACATGTATGTATGTGTGTATGTATGTGCATGTGCGTATGTATGTGTGTGCGCATGTATGTGTGTGTGCGTGCGTGTGTGTGTTCCTCATCAAGTCCATGGTTACTATGAAACCATACAAAGCCTTATTTTAAATGGGGCTGAAGGTAGAATTTTATGAGAAAGCACAAATTCAACGAAATAAGCATCAAAGGTTTGGTTCGAATGCCCAAAAGGGTTTAAAGTTACAACAACCCCCACCCCATCCCACATCACTTCCTTTTTTTTTTTTAATATTTTATTTATCAACCATCAACCCCATAAGCCAAAGAGCAGCCTCCCTGACCCCCCAAACTTCCCAAAAAAACGCAAGACCCTTTCCCCCCCCTCTTCATCAAGATCGGGCCTACTCGGTTACAGTTTCAGGGTTAAAGAATCCCATTAAAGAAAGTAAGGTGCACTCTTAGCTGTGGCTCAAAAACCCCTTTATCTCTTTTCCTTGTAAGATTTTGATCCTTATTTTACTTATCTGCATATCTGTGTCATTCCAAAAGTAATGCCTCCTATTTCTTTTTTTTTTATATTATGTACAAATGGATTAGAAGGGATTGCAAATTGCATTGTCATTATGACTGAATTTAGGCATTCATTATCTGAAACTTTTATCTCTCTGCTGCAGATATTGACAGTGTAAGACTCTAAGAAAGCAATGAATGGATCTGAGGGGATTGTAAATTGCATTGTTTTTATGACTGAACTTAGACATTCTTCAACTGAAACTTTTATCTCTCTGTTGCAGATATTGACAATGAGAGACTCTAAGAAAGCAATGAATGGATCTGAGGGGATTGCAAATTGCATCGTTGCAGATATTGACAGTGTGAGACTAAGAAAGCAATGAATGCATCTGAGGGGATTGCAAATTGCATAATTATGATGACTGAACTTATGCATTCATCACCTGAAACTTTTATCTCTCTGTTGCAGATATTGACAGTGTGAGACTAACAAAGCAATGAATGGATCTGAGGGGATTGCAAATTGCATAATTATGGTGACTGAACTTATGCATTCATTATATGAAACTTTTGAGTGTAAGATTTTAAACTAATGAATGCATCTCAGGGGATTGCAAATTGCATAGTTATGTTTACTGAACTTAGGCATTCATTGGAGCCGGAATTGGCTTTCGGGAGCCGGTGAACTCATTGGAAGGAGCTGGCCTAACCGATCCCGGGTGAATGCCGCAGCAACAACAACAAACAAGAAGAAATCCAGGCATAATTTCAATGCTTATGAGTAATAAATCTGACATTTCCCAACTAAAAAAGAGAAACATAGAACCAAAAGTGACAACTTAACTATAATAACATAGATTTCAATAAGAAATAAAGGGGATTATGTGTGGTCTCCCATTGAGTCGACATTAATTCTAAAATAAAAATAGCGATTAATTTTTTTTTGTGGGGTTCTGGCATTTTTCAGTTTCCTGTGAAGAAAACTATAATTTCTTCTGAGTCAATAGTACTTTAATGATGTCACATCAACAACTACAGACTGTAAACGCTCTTGGGTTAAAAATTTTAAAAGAAGATTTTTTTTCTTGACATTAACTAAAGAATCCTGTTTTTTACCAAAACCAATTTTCAGAATTCTTGATATCATGTCATATTTACTTAGTTGACCACCAAACCAAGTTAGCCAAAAGGCCATTGTTAAGTGCTCTTTATATATCAGGGTTTTTTTTAATTCAGTGTTTCCCTTCAGCTAGATAAGTTTATATTTACTTGGTCAAGCACCAAATCAAGTTAGGCACAAGGCCATTTTTATGTGCTCTATATACTTGGGTTTTTTGAATTCAGGGTAACCCTTCACCTAGACGAGTTGCTCTCCTGAGTTAATGAACTCCATCTGCCCGAGGTAGCTAAAGGTGAAAGTAATGGTTTTGGCTGGGATTTGAACTCACGTAATACGATTCTAGAGCACAAGTTTTTACCAATGCTCCACCGTTGCTGCCCAATTCTTAATAATTCTTCAGAATTCTTGATATGAAGCTAGATAATAAATCTTTTTTTCAGACCATCATCTTTATTGTTACCTCCACGATGTTCCCAGTGAGGAAACCCTTGACTTTCTTACCGAGATTGAATGCAGCTAAAAAAGGTAGATAGAATGGTTTTGACTGGTATTTAAACTCACATGATTTTACATTTACTTGGTGAGCAGCAACCCAAGTTTGGCACAAGGCCATTTTCACATGCTCTTACCCGGGCTTTTTACATTCAGTGTTACCCTTTATCTAGATGGGGATATTATATTTACTTAGTGAGCACCATCCCAAGTTTGGCACATGGCCATTTTTACGTGCTCTTACCCGGACTTTTTATATTTGGTGTTACCCTTCACCTAGATGAACTACTTTCCCAAGTTAACGAGCCCCATCTGCCCGAGGCTGCTAAAGTGAAAGTAATGGTTTTGACTGGGATTTGAACTCACGTAGAACCCGGGATTTTACCAATGCTCCACCATCGCTGCCCTGCCAAAGAATTATATATTGGCAAGTGTCTATCGTTACCAACAATGCTATGAAGATTGAACTTTGACATGTTATGATCAAGAACGACCCACTAGGCCTGGGTGCTATATGGCCAGTGCTGCACCTTCCGTAGGTAGAAATGCCCAAATGGCAACAACAAAGCTTTTGTTTTTCTTTTCCAAAAATAAATATTTCTTCATTTTTTGATATTTACATAACGATTTTTAAATTATTTTATCTTAAAGAAATAGATTTGTTAATTATTTTCAATTTCAAATTATTTTATATTTACAAATACACACATATATATATATATATATATATATATGAAATATTTTTTTCAAAAGATTTTTCATTTCTCATCTTAATATTAAAAAAGACCTTGTCCCTAACAAGACCTATGGACAAAAAATAGTTATAATAAAAATACATATGCCCTGAAGAAAGAAATTGAAATGGGTGTTATGGCAAATTGGACCTTTTTGCAAATGGACAATTTGACCCTGAAATTATAATTGGTCTTATGGCAAATTGGACCTTTTTGTAAATAGACAATTTGACCTGAAACCCTTCAAATATTCAAGGTCAATAACCTTTGGTCAAAATCCAATTTAATCACTCGTCAATTGATGACTAATCAATGCTTTACTAATTTAAAACTTTTTATGCATTTCAAAGCCTTTCTTTTTTTTTCCTAAATATTTAATCAACAATTGTAGAATTGTTTATTTGTTCACCAAAAATAAAAATTTTATTTTAATCTAAAATTTCTTTTTTTTTCTTTTATTCTTGTCTTTATTGCTTCATTTTGTAGAAATGACAAGTTTATTTTCCTCACAACAAGAGAAAATGGCTTTCATTTAAACAATGTAACATTTGATGATAGCATCCGTCCGTCTCTAGGGACGATGGAAATGCGACCCGTGTTGGTTCTGCCACTAGAACAGCGGCAGTGAAGTGGCCTCTCCAGGGCGCAAGTTTTTTTTGGAGGGTCTCTGATTCTGCCCATTTCTCAGTACCCTCCCCCCGACCTTGCCCCATGTTGATTCTGCAGCCGGAACAGCGGCAGTGAAGTGGCCTCTTCAGGGTGCAAGGCCTGGGCAAAGTTTTTTTGGAGCTCTCTGATTCTGCCCATTTCTCGGTATGCCCCCCTTGGCCTTGCCGGTGGAACTCCAAAGGAGAGCAGAGCAGTACGTTTGGCACCAGGTTGGCTACTGGGACGAGCTGAGTACAGTTTCGGACCACCTTAGGGACTCCAACTTTGGATTTTCTTTCAGGGTTTACGCCCTTAGCCTTTCCTGAGCTCAGGTAATCCACGAGGCAGTGGAGGTTTGTACTTCAGAGTTTTCCTTCTCCTAGATGCCCGTCTTCCCAAAGACTTAGGATGCATCTACCCAGTGGGTTTTGATAGCGCCCCCAGATACTAACCTGGGTATTTTTCTGCCCTTAATGTAACATTTATGTATTCATTTATTCTGCAGCTTTTTGTCCTTATCTTATTTATTTGTTTCACCATGTTTCGGCCAATTCATCCTGGCCTTCGTCAGGTGATTAATCATATCTCCCCCTCCTCAGAGAAGAACTCTTGAGTTTTGTAACCATATCCCTACTAGTAATTACAGATTCATCTAAAAAAATTCCCCCCAAAATACATCAGTTATTCTTAAACAAAAAACTGAAAATTCCATTTCATTGAATTTGAAGAGAAATATTTTTTTTTTACTTCAACCTTGACTCCCAAGTTACTTGCACAGCTTTTTAGATATGGAATCTGTTCCGCGTCAGATAGGATAGGTATACTCTGAACCTCTAATGCTCATGCCCAGTGGAGCAAACCCGCAACAACTACAGAGGAGGCTACAGGGATTTTGTTATCAGTTTTACACTTCAACTAGATGAGATACTCTCCCAAGTTAACAAGCTCCATCTGTACAAGGCAGCTAAAGGTAGATGCAATGATTTTCATTGGGGTTTGAACTTGTGTAATACAATTCCATAGTCTGAGTTTTTATCAATGCTCTACCTCACTGCCTTTGTATATTAAAAGGGAAATGTTTTATTTTAAAACTTGCAACACATCTTCCAATGGAATGACTGTAACTTATTTCTAAATTCATAAAATTATGTGCAATAGTTTCAGAAATAAACAACCAAATATTATATATACTTGGTCGAGCACCAACCCAAGTTAGGCACAAGGCTATTTTAATGTGCTCAATTAAATTGAGATGAGGATTCATAATTCAGGATACTTTATTATATAGACTTTTGTCCCCATCTTAGTAGGTTTTTGATGTTTCTACATTACATTTGAGATGAGGCTTCATAATTTAGGAATTAACATTATTATTCGGACTTTTGTCCTCATATTAAAAGGTTTTTTGGTGTTTCTACATTATGTTTGAGATGAGGCTTCATAATTTAGGAATTAACATTATTATTCGGACTTTTGTCCTCATCTTGGTAGGTTTTAATGTTTCTACACTATGTTTGAGATGAGGCTTCATAATTTAGGAATTAACATTATTATTCAGATTTTGTCCTCATCTTAGTAGGGTTTTAATTTTTCTACACTACGTTTGAGATGAGGCTTCATAATTTAGGAATTAACTTTATTACTCAGACTTTTGTCCTCATCTTAAAAAGTTTTTTTGGTTTTTCTATATTATGTTTCGGCCTAGTGTACCTCAGGCCGTCTTCAGGTGTTTTTGACTGTAACCTCAGATAGGGATGCTGGGTCTTGTCACCGAATCCCCAGTAATCACTGCCTTCCATAGTTGTTGTTTATTGAACCCTTTTCGGCGGAAAAGTTTGAGATAAAAGCGTCTGCTGGTCGAAACTGGATGAAAAACCATAATAGGTGTTTATGGGCTGCAACTTTCTTAGCTAAGGCCATTATTGGTCAAAGAAAAAATATCCCTTTCAAAAATGGATTTTTGAATTAATTTTTTCCTCTTCTTTTTCCTTAATTGCAACAATTAATAAATATTCAAAAAAAGATTTCTGATAGAAATCAGAAATGTTTTAATTTTTAACAAAAATATTTTTAATAAAAATTGTGGCTAATTGCCACAAAGCCCCATCTCAAAAATAAAAATAAACTATAATCAATTTTAGTAAATTTTCTTTATTCGCTTTTGAAAAGAGAAAATTTTTTTTTAATTTGTAGATTTTTGTTGGTTTTCAACAATGGTGCTTACCATTTCCAAGAGTTCTTCTCTTGTCAAAGAATAATTGCTTTCTTTCCAAATGTCTTTTAAGGAATTTAAAGTCTTGTTAAATATTGGACCTTTTGGTACTTTTAATTCCATTAAGTGATAACCGGTCACTGGGAATCGAGGTGGAACCCAATTATTAAAAGCCTCACATAAATCTTCCCTTCCAACGTATTTTAATAATTCTAAAATACGACCCTTCATTTTGGCATCTTTCTGAGAAATCAACAAATCTTGGTAATGTTTCAATGTGTCTTTTAATGGCACCGATTCTCTGTGTTCTATGATAAAGGCTCCTAATTTGAATTCTTCGTTTGACATCTTCACACGATTATTCAGGGCCAAAAGGTCATCTTCCGTTTCTAACAGAGAAGAAATCACGGTCATTGCTTGTGGAGAAAGATCCTTACATCTTTTCCAAACCGTATGCACAATATCCATGTCAATGGCAACAGGAAAGCCAATCTTTGTCAAAACTCCAAGATTCGACATTTGTTCCAAAATAGAAGGAACGTGATTTTTAACAACAATTTTTTTTATTTCCACCCAAATCCTTTCCCCAGAAATTCCAGATAACCCGTCTGCATTTTCCCTTATGGCTTCCAAAGCGTCCGTATCATGGCTGCATGATTCTAGAGCAATGCGGCCCCAAAATCGGAAATACCGCAAGATGCGTAAATAATCCTCTTGAATTCTTTGCGAAGGATCGCCCACAAACCGCACGACACGATTACTCAAATCTTCCTTTCCTTTGTAATAATCGTAAAGATTTCCATCAAAATCCAAAAACATGGCATTAATCGTGAGATCCCTGCGAGTGGCATCTAAATGCCAATCTGTGGTGAATTCCACTTCGGCATGGCGTCCGTCAGTCTTGGTATCGATACGAAGGGTCGTTACTTCAAAATTTTGATTGTCATTAATCCGGGCTGTAATAGTTCCGTGTCTTTCTCCTTTCATGTTAATCATGCGTATCTTCTCTGTCGTAAACATGTCTTTCATTTGCTGCGGGGTCGCCGTGGTGGCAAAGTCAATATCTTGGGGCGCGATCCCCATCAAAAGGTCACGTACGGCGCCCCCTGCAATCCGTAGCTCATAATTGTAGCTTTTGAATAACTTGATGAGAACGTTCAGGTCAAGCGTGAATAGTCCATGGTATTCTGGTGTGTCAACTTTGGAGATGACTAATTTCCCCATCTTTTTGTAAGTGGTCAATCGATACGAACCAAAGAAACGATTGTTTACAAGAATTGATGAATACAAGACGTTCTTCAAAAGACGGAGATGCATTCTAGATGATCACATATTGAAGACCTGGAATTAAAGAAACACATTATTCATTAGAGAGAACTAAAAGAATTCCTGGCTATTATATAAGAAAACAAGTAATGCTTTTCTCTACTAAATTCATTTCTAATGCTTTTTAATACTAAATTCATTCCTGATGCTTTTCTCTACTAAATTCAGTTCTAATGCTTTTTAATACTAAATTCATTTCTAATGCTTTTCTCTACTAAATTAATTTCTACTGCTTTTCTCTACTAAATTAATTTCTAATGCTTTTCTCTACTAAATTCATTTTTAATGCTAATGGTATCAGTTTAGAGAGACTAGGTCTGATATTTATTTGCATAAAAATACAAATTTGGCACAAGGCCAATTGGGGTGTGGAAATAAATCTAGACGGGCTGGTCTTGGATTACCACTTAACCTTAACTAGACTCTCTCGTGACCAATTCGCGTCTCATAATAGATACATTCACCCATCTTCATAGCACACAACATTCACCAAAATACCAACTTTTTCTCAATGGGCTAGGGTCTAGGCGAGGTGTGACGCAGGATATCCTGCACAAGGGAGATAACTAGTGTTAGATCTTTTTTAAGAGTAAATAAAATTTACAATTAATTATAAAATATCAATTTAAGAGAAAGTTGTTTTTAAACGCCTAAATTCATTTTTTTTAAAACAAAGCATAAGGGAGATAACTAATGTTAGACCTTTTTTAAAATAGTAAATAAATAAACTTTACAATTAATTAATTCATCAATTTAAGAGAACGTTTATATAAATGTATCTTTAATTAAATAGTTTTGTTTATTAGTTTATCAATGACGACAGAATTATAAAAGATAATATTTCCTGTTCTTAGCAAGAAAAACTAATTTTCTGCAATTGTCCTATTTGTTCATTTGTTGGAAAACATCACACAACAGGGCAACAGAGAAAAGTAGAGTTGAACAGAACAACATTGACATACAAACCATTATTTACCAACCAACACAAACAACAACACAATAACAAAAGAAATCTTTCTTCTTCAAGGTTTCTTAATTAGCTATACTAAGTTTATTACCTTGGGTTCAAATTTACAAGAAATGTACAAATTGCATTCATTGAATTTTAATAATTTATTCAACACCAAAAAAGTTGTATTTAAACGCCTAATTTTTTTTTTTTAAAACAAAATTTAAAATTTCATGTAATTTTCTTCATAATTTTAAGGTTATTCAGTTTTAATATAAATTAAGTATTTGTTTATTATAGGGCCCGGTTTTTCTGATAACGTCAAATGTTGTCCCTTGGAAAAATTGCACTGGGTCGAAAAACAAATAAATTAACAAAACCGGCGCTGTTGCAAAACAAGCAAATGGATATATTTTTTTTTTGATCGGGAACGTTGCACCGGTTGTAACACAGCAATTTGACTGGCTAGGTTTAGGGGTTAGGGTTTAGGTTTAAGGATTAGGGTTTAGGGTTATTTCATTTCGTTTTTAAATTCGTTCTTTTCTTTTCTAGACCGGCGGAATTTTTCGAGGAGATATTAATCGACACTATCACCGGCAGATCAGCAAAAATGGGCCCAATAATAAACATTTACCATAAATTATTATTTTCATTTTAATCTATGTAAAAATGCAAGATTTTTTTCATTCTAAAAAAATGTTGTTGATTGACAAAAATCTATATAAAACTACTGAAAATTACGTTAATAGAAATATAGTGTCAGTATTGTGATGGGTTGCAAAAATGTTTAGTTTGTGGCATGGTGTGTTTGTTTGGTGGTTAGAAAAAAACTAGTTTTTAAATTAATAGACCTATGATGAAATTGGGAAGTTATTTTCATATAGGGAAACTTTAAATAACTTCAACTTCTAGTTAAAAAAGAATAATTTCAAAGGAAAGAAACATGATTAATTACTGTTATTACAGACAGCGTTACGTTCTGTCATTAAAAAAGAAGAAATATTTATATTTAACTATTATTTTAACTAAAATTTTTTTAGCCTCCCCCAATCTTAGATTGACTTTTTCAACGGCGGATCTTCGATAAACAAAACTTAAAATACAAAAATAGCCATAAATGAACTTAACTTTCCTTCCTTCGTTGTTTCATTAATTGTTGAAAATAAAATAGGAAAATAATAGCCATAATGCACACACGGTCGCGATCAACTTAAAAAAATCAAGTTTTTTTTTTTTCTTTCAATTTAAAAGAGAAAAAAATAAAATGAAAATACGAAATGTTTTTCGGGGATTTAAAAGTTAATCTCAAAATAAATTTATGAAAACATTCACTTATTCAAATATATGTGGAAATGGAAAAACAAACAGCTGCTAACAGGTACTAATCCTTTAAAAATCAGAAAGACTTTAAAATCAAATATAGATATTCGTACGAACCTTACTTATGGTTAATAAACTGGAAAGTAAAACGAATCATGTTTAAAGTGAAATCATTCAACAACACGCTTGAAGCAACCATGACATTGTGGTCCGGTTTAATAGTACGGTCCGGTTTCGTTGGGCTACTTCCGCCTTATTGCGCATGTCCAATTTGACGTGTCAGGATGGCGGACGAAGAAATCAGCCGAGAGAAAAATAGGAAAATACTCCTTCTTGAACGGTGAAATTAAATAGACAAAACCTTTGGGAATCTTTACGAATTGAGAAAAAAAATGTTCCGAAAACTTATTAAAAAAATCGAACAGGGTGTTACCCAGCCTCAGATGCGAGTAGCTGCTTCTTCCGAGGCTGAAACTGTAAGTTTGTTTTTTTACTACCTTTTTTTAAACATTCCTCTGTTAAATGTTTATTTCATTTATTTTGGTTTTAAAATCATCGAAAAAAAATCTAAGTTTTAAATATTTAAAAAATGTTTTATATAAATCATTTTTACGGAAACTTTTTCTATAACATAAGCTGCAATATCTTGTCTCGGTTTTACTACCTGATGATGGGTGGAGGCCCTGAAATAAGTCTCACTCAGGTACGAACGGGGGTGTGTAATAATCGTTTCTGTTAAAACATTCTTAAGCTTTTAAAATTTAATTTTATATAAAAAAAATGGGATCGAAGATTGAATTTTAACTTACAGTTATGACAATTATTCAGTTCATGGTTCGATTTATTCGAACTATATATTTTAACGCCTTTAATTGCCGTATTTTTGTGTTCGTTTGTAAATAAATAAACTATGGGGTTTTGTTGTGTAAACAACAAAAACATTGTTTTACTTGAAAAGAAAAATTTTTTTTTTAAGTTAATTTTTTAAAATAAATTTTAAATGCATATTAAATTATTGTTGTTGACTGGATTTTTTTTATTGCGATTTTTAAAAATTTGATTTTTTTTTCGGAAAAAAGTCCCAACTAATTCTTTTTTTTAAATGTAATTAAAGAGATCTCTGGGACTTAGATTCCATCATTATCTCATGAATTGTTTATAAAAAAAATGAGATGTTTATGTATTAAGCAGGATTGCATTAGAGTTTGGTTAAAAAAACCAAATGCGATTTTTTTTTTGTGATTATTGATTGATTCTGAGTCAGAGCTTGACGAAGAAGAATAAATGTTGTGATTTATTTATTTATTTGTGTTGTTGGCAAATGAAAAAAAACTCTAATGGAGAAATAAAGCCTTAAGAATGAGCGTGAGTGGACCCAGGCAGGACTAACCATCGGCCAACAATAATCAACTCTTTTGTAATTTTAACTCAAAATAAAAATCGTACGGACAAAAACTCCTTCTCCAATTAAAACCGGATGAATGAATATCGCGTCCGTCGCAACTTAAACCCTCTAAAATTTATGTTAAGATTTATTGTAATAAATGAGATACAATTTGGCACCAAGGCCGATTAGGGATGGGGAGTTGCTTGTCGGGCTGGTCGTAACTAGACTCTTTCGTGACCCATTCATTTCTCATAATGATTGAATACATTTATTCATCGCCACAATTTATGTTGTTCAACTTGAAAGAGAAATATCTAAATTTTGAATAAAAAATGCGAACGTGTTTTTTGTTTATAAAAAAGGAAAGGAATTATATTTTAGATGTTCTAAATTAATCCCTGACTTCCTGGCAATAAACAGCTGGCTTTGGTGAAATGGATGTCATCCATTTCACCAGAGCCAGCTGTTTAATGCCTGGAAGTTCTAGCCATTTTATTACATGAATGGGAAATTGGAATGGAACAGGACTTTTGGGACAATTTTCACTCCTATTCCTCTAATCTTGTTTTTTATTATTGTTTTTTTTTTTTTTTTTTTTCCGCTTCGTATTTCCTTAACCCTTTCGACCCTAAAGGGCCGATCGGCCTAAGTAACCAAAGTAAAAAAAAGACACATAGACATTTCGACCCTATGGTTAATAGAACGACTGCTGGCTGGCTGCTCGCTGACGCTGCTCTGAGTGACTGCTAAGTATTGCTAAGTCAGGGGGTAAAGGTTGAAATGTGTGTCTTCTTTTGCCTTAAGTCGCCAGGGCCAATATATCGGTTCTTTAGGGTTTGAAGGGTTAACGTTAAATTCAAATTTCTTCCCTATTTGTCTTATTGACGAAGAAGAAGCTCAACGGGTCGGGTCGTTGTTGTTGTTGGTTGGTTGGACTGTGACCGACATTGAGTAAATGTTGTTGTTAGGTTTAAAAACTGGATCTGCTTAATCCTAAAAAATTTATTTCTGTATGATAGCAACAAGCAACATTTATTTCTGTATGATAGCAACAAGCAACATTTATTTATTCATGATAGCAACAAGCAACATTTATTTATTCATGATAGCAACAAGCAACATTTGTTTCTTTATGATAAGCAAAATCATTTTGCTAAACAAATAGTTGAAATAAATCAACTTCACACTTTTTTTCTACAAGAAATTCTTCCTAAATTAAGAAAAGCTATAAAAATTGTTTTATTAGAAAAAAAAAACAAAAAAAAAAACATAAAGTCAGTTCAATTATTGTACTTTTAGTTTGTCAAGTGTCATTTTGGACAGACGGTTTTTATTTTAATTTTTCATAACCAGAAATGTAAACTCAGGGGAAGGGAGATAATCCAGTATTTGGTAACTTGAACGGAAAATAAAACTTTTTTTTTTATTAAAAAAAAAAATACGTTCTTTCCTTCTTTCCTTCCTTCCTTCCAGCTGTTACGGTATCATTAATTTGAAATTCACGTCTTTATTCAATCATCCTTTCATTGCTTTGTTTTATTTTAATTGAAAATTCCAGATCTTTCAAAAAAAAAAAAAAAAAAAGGATTGAACATTTGCAGTTTAACCTGAAAATGGAAATTTTTGTATTAGTGGGTCAGGGGTGAATGGTCACTGATGGTGGGTGGTGTTTTTTTAAAAAAAAATTTACCTGATGACAAAAAAAAAACCCCACCAAACACAATTCCTTCAGAATACTAGTAAAACAGAAAATGTATATATTTTTATTTGATGAAGTAATACAACACATACGGCGGTCGATGTGGCTCAGTGGATAGACAATCGGACTTCGGAACCGTGCTACGCGGGTTCGAATCCAAGTTGTTCTGTCTACGTCAACATGTCGACTAATGTCGTTGGGAAAGGTATGTAGCTCCATCTTCCCTCCAGCTATGGGTTAAATAGTGCAAGACCTCAACGACGGATGTGGCGGATGATGTCTACAATGACAC
>JAUZSX010291881.1:0-14090 GCA_034780655.1 Idiosepius hallami
GCCTCGGGCAGATGGGGCTCGTTAGCTCGGGAGAGCAGTTCATCTAGGTGAAGGATAACACCGAATATATAAAGCCCAGGTAAGAGCACGTAAAAATGGCCTTGTGTCAAACTTGGGGGTGTTCACCAAGTAAATATCATATATAAGCATTTTGGCGGTCCCTACACCAACATTTAAGAAAATATGTCTTTGGCAGCATTTGTTCATGCGTAACGACTACCGGTAGTGTGACAGTGTGCTCGGCATGTTTGTGTGTGTGTGCGTGTGTGTGCACCTTTTTAATACCTAAGCTAACCTTACTACCTCAACTAAAAATATAAATGGTTTTAGTTGCAAGCGATTAAAGAATCATTTTTATTAATTTCTTTTTTATATATATATATTTTTTTTAATGAAATCCCTGATACGGCTTGATGATACTTGGTGAAATTTAAACGCTGTGTATTTTTAACACAGTGTATTTTTTGTTTCAGCTCCCACTGGGTTCTTGGTGTACTCAGTCATTGATTCTGCCATTTCCTATAAAATAAGGGCAATCGGTGAATAAAGGAGATATCACTTAAAGTGTACACGGGGGGGAGGGGGCCGGTGTTTTTTGGGGTCACCCTGTGTTTATAGTTATTATAAGTGACCTTATAGCCCCTATCTTTATACTTGTTGAATTTACCATTTTTCTTCATATAACTCCTTATAGTTCACTGGTTTAAAAGTTGCACCCATTCAGTCTTTTGAAAGAAAAGAGAGTAAATTAAATTGTGTGTGGGGGGAGAAGAGTTCATGTGTGTGTCATCATCAACCGGTACACTTAGTGGTATGTTGGGCAACAAATTTTTTTTTTTTTTTTGCTGTTTCCGTAGCATACTGATTTTTAAGAGTAAGCTCTATGCCTAAACCCTAACCTATAGGACCTTTTTTTGGGACTTTTGTAATCAATGTTCTTCTTCATCTAGATAAGATACTCTCCTGAGTTAACAAGTCTCATGTGCCTAAGTTAGCCAATGGTAGGGTTATGACTGGGATTTGAACACTCATATGATTCCATATTTCAACTTCTTACCAATGCTCCAACTTGCCACCTGGGGAGTGGAGGAAGTGCTTATGTATGTATGTATGTATGTGTGTGTGTTGACCAAAAAAAGAACTAATAATAATAATGCTATTTATAAAAAAAAAAATTCTATTTTGTGTGTTCGTGTGTTCTTCCTATCGTTCTCCTGTGCTAATCTTAAGCAAGATTTTTCCTCTTTTAGTAATAGAAAATAAGCTTATTTGTATACATAGCAAGCAAGACGCTGTGTGGGCCAGCATGAATTTTTTTTTTTTTGTTGAAAACAGAGAAATTAACTCGCTACGCTGCACAGTGCAGTTCAATCTTGTTTTAAAAATTAGATTAAAATAATTGCTAACAAGATTTTTTTCTTCTTTTTTTTTGTGCTTCTCAACAACTAAACATATTTAAATTAGGAGGAAAGAGAGGGAGAGAGAGAGAGAGAGAGACTTTACACTGAAGAAAAAGTATAGGTTTACAATTGGCTATTTCAGTATGTTCAAAATACTTTTTAAAACAATGCTTTAAAGTTTTGATTAGATTGATCTTCTAATAAATACATTGGACTCTTTTATTACTCAGGAATCATCCATTATTTTGGACTCATCCATTACTTTGGACTGAATAAAAAGGAAATGTTTTCTATTGGTTATTTAATTTGTGTACTTATTTAGTAGAGCGTTTGACATGACCCAGTGGATAGGCAATCGGACTTCAGAATCATAGTATGCTGGTTCGAATCCAAGTTTTTCTGTCTATGTTGACATGTCGACTAATACTCTTGGGAAAGGTATGAATTCCCATCTTTCCTCCAGCTATGGACTAAATAGTGCTACTCGTGTTATTAAAACAACTGTGTGCATGAAAATAACGTTTGTCATAAGTATTTGTTCTCGGCAAAAAGGTTGATATGTCGTTAAACACAAAAACAAACAAAACCTATTTAGGGCTCTGTTGTGAGTGATTTCTTTCCAATTGGCCATTGAAATCAATACAATAAATAGTTTTAATGCACAATAATATTATTTACTTTTTAATCATTATCTTAAGCCATACTGTATGTTCATAATGTTTGTTATAGTAAAAAATGATTTAATTTTAATGTACCAGACTCTGACATATTAGGGATAAAAAACCTCAAAAATGTTTTGTGAGAAAAGTGCGCTTGGGATAGTCGATCGGCAGTCAGACCTTCAAATCATGATACATGAGTTCAAATTTCAGTTGTTCTGCTTACATTTAAAATCGGGCCTATACCCTTGGGAAAGGTATGAATCCCTACATTCCCTCCAGCTATGGGTTAAATAGTGCAAATTGTGTTATTTAAAAAAAAAATACGAGTGAGCAAAAAGAATGTCCCCCCCCACAAAAAAAACAAAACAATTGTCCTCGGAATTAAAGGACTTAAAAAGGTTGATATGTCGTTAAACGAATAAACAAACAACCTGTTTCCAGTGTTATCTTGAATATTTCTTTTGTCAGCAAATAAATACAGGTAACATTTCATATAAAAAAGATTAAAAAAAAGCCAAGAGGTACAAAGGAAAATAATTTATTTTCTATTGTTTAGAACTATTGATGTTATGTGGTTATTTGAAATGTATATATTATTGAATTAAGATGAACAAAAGACCTAACAACAGCAATTCACCTCTCTCTGTCTCTGTCTGTCTCTCTCTCTCTGTCTGTCTGTCTGTCTGTCTGTCTGTCTCTCTCTCTCTTAAATCCAATTCCTGATATTTATTGATGGCAGGGCTTGTGTTTCAAATCTTCAGTTAAAAATATTGATTGAATTATCGAAGCCATTTAGTTTTTTGTTTCTCCTTTTCATAATACGGACAGCAAAGTTGGAGCGTTGGTAAAAGCTCGGACTCTGAAATCGTAGTACACGAGTTCAAATCCTAGTCAAAACCATTGCATTCACCTTTAGCAGCCTAGGGTAGATGGGGCTGGTTAACTCAGGAAAATAGCTCATCTAAATGAAGGATAACACCGAATGTAAAAAGCTCAGATAAGAGCACATAAAAATGGCCTTGTGCCAAACTTGGGTTGGTGCTCACCAAGTAAATATAATATTACACTTTTTTTGTGTTGTGGATCATTAGTTTTTTTAATTTCTTTTTTTTTTTTATTCGAAATTCAGAATTTAATTATTCTTTTTCTGTGTTAAGTGTTTCTCCTTAAGAAACAGAAAAAAAACGAAATAAAAGAAAAAGGAAAAAAAAGGCAAAGAAAACAAAACAAAAACAAACATAAAAAAACCTCAACAAATTTTGATTATTTTTTTGATAAAAAAAAACAAAGTTCAAAACACATGAAAAAGAAGGAAAATTAGTCAACAAAACTCACACACACACACACATATATATATATAGATATATACATAGATATATATATATGCATATATACATATATATATTTATGCATAGATATATATATTTATGCATAGATATATATATATATATATATATTTATGCATAGATACATACAATTAGCGTAAACATTTTCATCTCTTAGATCTCTTGCTAGACCTTGCTATACATCTTTCTTTTCTTCTTTCACTGGCCGTTTGAATTTCATTGAATTGCTTGATCCCGAGAGTGGTTCGGGGTTTTCTCTTCCGCACGTAATGCACAAACCAATTTGGACCGTTAAGAGCTGTCTGAGGCACATTAACCATGATGTCAACATTGACAAGGAACCATTTAGCGTGACGTGACTAAATGTCTGTGACAAGTAATGCCATTACGGCTGTCAAAGATCGGGGAGGGGGAGAAGGATCTGGAGGAGAAGTAGAAGCTTGGGGGTGGGAGAAGGAAATATCGGGGGTAGCGGCAATCCAGGCCAATACTTGAGAAACATCCGTAATCAAATTATGGATTCTAGGAATTAATTTGCAACGCTCTTAGAAACAACATCGATGTTCCACTTAACGTGAAATCATCAAATAATTCTGTAAATAATCAAAACTATTAGTTTTATTTTTTTTAGGTATTAACTTTATTATTCGGACTTCTGTCCTCATCTTAGTAGGTTTTTGATGTTTCTACACTATGTTTGGGATGAGGCTTTATAATATAGGAATTGACTTTATTATTTGGACTTTTGTCCTCATCTTGGTAATTTTGATGTTTCTACACTACGTTGGAGATGAAGCTTTGTAATTTAGGAATTAACTTTATTATTTGAACTTTTGCCCTCATCTTAGTAGGTTTTTGATGTTTCTACACTACATTTGATATGAGACTTTATAATATAGGAATTAACTTTATTATTCGGACTTTTCTCCTCATTTTAGTAGGTTTTTGATATTTCTACACTACGTTTCGGCCTATTCTCCCTCAGGCAGTCTTCAGGTGTTTGTTAACCATAACCCCAGAAATATCAAAAACCTACTAAGATAAAGACAAAAGTCCGAATAATAAAGTTAATAACTAAAATTACGATGCCTCATCTCAAAAATAAAAATAAACTATATTATTTTTATATTTTTATAAAATATATTTTTATATCATCGCAGCGAATGTAGAGCATTAGTAAAAGCTCAGGCTCTGGTATCGTAGTACGTGAGTTCAAATCCAAGTCAAAACCATTGCAGTCAGTTTGAAAATGGCCTTGTGCCAAACTTGCTTGGTGCTACTTACCAAGTATATATATATATTATGGACAGCGATGGTGGAGCATTGGTAAAAAATCAATTGGTCTGTCATCGTGGCTCAGGGGATAGGCATTTGGACTTCGGAACCGTAGTTCGCGTGTTCGAATCCAAGTTGTTCCGTTTACGTTGACATGTCAACTAATACCCTTTGGGAAAGGTATGAATCCCAAGCTATTTCATTGTTCTATTTCATAACTTTCATTTGTCAATGAAAAAGAAAACTCACGATTGTTTAAGGACGATAAACTTTCATTTTGAACCTTTGGACCCTGGCATAGCAAAATTAACTAGAGTCTTTTTATTAAGAGAGAAATGAGGGGCCGACTATTGGCCGGGTAATCTTTTTGCACATGTTACCAAGACTGATTTATAGAACCCATATATTGATTACGGATTAATGCAGCGACGGTTGAGCATGGGAAGAAGCTTGGGCTTTGAGATCGTATTACGCGAGTTGAATGCCAGTCAAAACCATTACATTCACCTTTAGTTGCCTCGGGCAGATGGGGCTCGTTAACTCGAGAGAGCATCTCATCTAGGGTAACGGTAACACCGAAAGTAAAAATCCCGGATAAAACTACGTAAAAATGGCCTTGTGTCAAAATTGGGTTGGTGCTCACCAAGTAAATATAATACTTTGATTACGGATGGTTATCAAGTATTGGCCTGGATTGTCGCTCCTTCAATTTTTCCACCTCCCACCTCCTCTTATTTCTCCTCCTGTTTCTTCTTCCTCCCACCGATCTCTGACAATGTAACGTTATGTTGTGGACCCTTCATCTTTCACACGTTGCGTTCGTCACAAGGCAGACCATTTAAGAAAGAAAACCAACATCAGATTTAAGAAGAAAATATTTTCCGTTTTTATTTCATACTAGAAAATGCACAGACCAACACCGACATAGCAGCACTGTTTGTCGTGCGGGAGATAGAGAGAAATTTGCATCGTTGTTGATGGGTCGAGGTTGACATTATTTTGACACCCGAAATACCAACTGTCGGGTCTCGGCTGAAAGATCTCTCTCTGTTATTCTTCTATTCTGTCCTTGTTTATCTAGGCTCCTGACACTTTCTTGTCTTCCACGTCAGCTAGTTGTAAATGATGACTCAACATTTACTTAAGTGACACGACAAATTCAACACGCGGTAATACACACACATATAGAGTGTCACTGGGCATTTAATGCTGGAAACTATTTTCCTGCATTAATATATTACAACAGCCGTAAAAGCATTACTTGTCACAGACATTTAATCACGTCATGGTAAATAGTTCCTGTCAAGTATAAAAGAAAACAACATTTTTCATTTCTATCTAATCTTAAAGGGAATATTCTACACCTTTGTCTTTTAATTTACATCACAGTATAAATAATAATATAAATTAGTCTTATTTTTGTGTATATACAAATAAGCAGCGAAGTTGGAGCATTGGTAAAAGATCTGGCTCTAGAATCGTAATACGCGTGTTCAAATCCCAGTCAAAACCATTCTATCGACCTTTTAGCTTCCTCGGGCAGATGGGGCTCGTTAACTCGGGGGAGCAGTTTATCTTGGTAAAGAGTAAAACCGAATGCAAAAAGCCCGAAAAAGAGCACGTAAAATGGCCTTGTGTTAAACTTGGGTTGGAGCTCACGAAGTAAATATAATATCAATGAAGAAATAAAGCACAGAAAACTTCTTTCAATCACATATTCTAGCATGAACAAATTTGGATGAGGTCTAGAACGGAGGAATGGGCTTTTAATTTCTTTTCACAGTTCAAAATTTGAATACAAGGTTAATTGTTTTGCGTGATGTCGTCAACATAATGGATGGAGAAAAAGGCTGAGCCAAAAATCCAGAGGCCAATATTGCCAGAAATAAAGTCACATGTCTTGTGCTAATGTCGCTGGAACGAGGAAATCTTCAGTTTCGTGGATTACATGGCATTTTTCTGTAGAGAAAATTATTTGCCAGAAGCTAGGAAGCCATTGGCAGTGTAGACAAACTGTCGGGAGTTAAATTGGAATACATTAAATAAGGCGCTACAAAATGTCCCAAAAAGGAAATTGAAATAACTCATAGGAAGAGAGTGTGTGAGTATGTGTGTATGTGAGAGAGAGAAATGAAAATAAGAGAAATATTTTGCTAGAGTCAGAGAGAGCAAGAAAGAGAGAGAGAGAGAGAGAGAGAAAGAAAGAAACAGAGACAGACAGAGAGAAAGAAGTAATAAGATAAAAAAGAGTGAATTTTTGGACCAGAGCCATAAAGATGTGTGTAACTGTCTCCTCTCGTTGTCTGCACAGTCTGGTATTACTCTGAATAAAAATATTATTATTATTACCATTATTATGATTAACATTGTTATTATAATTATTATTATAATTATTATCATTATTATTATTATTATTATTATTATTATTGCTGTTGTTGCTGCTGTTGTTAATTTTATGTTAATATCATTATTAATTCATTATTAATCGAATTCTCACACCGGTCACTCAGAGTACTTCCACGCTGTTCGAGATGGAGTTAGATACAACCAACCTTTTTAAATAGACTAAATAAAAAACAAACAGACGAGACCAACTTTCAACTTACTGCTTGTGGACCCTGCAGCTTTCAACGTACTGCTTGTGGATCCTGCAACTTTCAACGTACTGCTTGTGAACCCTGCAACTTTCAACCTACTGCTTGTGGACCCTGCAACTTTCAACGTACTGCTTGTGGACCCTGCAACTTTCAACGTACTGCTTGTGGAGCTCTAGCTTAAATCTACTTTGCCCCTGAGGTAGGTAGAAATAACTTAAAATACATATCATTTACAGTTTTACATCTTCGGTTCATTCCAAAATCGTACCATTCATGTTAGTTTCAACTTTGAAATATAATACATCTTTTAGAAACAAAAAGATCATCTAAAATATTCAAATAGAACCATGTTTTTTCGAATGAATTACACTTCTTGGTGCTACAATCCCCACGCAACATCAGTGCTGTGACTCCAAATCCTAAAATGTTTTGGGCAAAAAAAAAATGCAGCAAATCTTTTCAGTGGCTGGCTCGACCGAATGCTATCAAGCATCTGGCCCGTGCGTGGATTGAACAAAGCGCTGCCATCTGAGCTTGAGTATTTTTATTGAGAAAACGTGGGATATTTGATGTTGCTAGTTAGGCGTGCCTGGCTACTAGGACAATCCCATTTTTTTATTGGGAAGAACAAGTAGATTTATCAATTAAAAAGACCAGCTGAAGCGCACACTGGCAACAACTTGCATCGACCACTCCTCGTGGGAAGAAGCTGTGAGGGACAGGAAGTTCTGCAAAAGCTCAGCTTGTTCTGCAATAACGCCTAAAGATTGCTATACTTATAAAAAGGGTCGCGACGGTGGAACATTGGTAAAAGCTCGGGCTCTGAAATCGTAGTACGCGAGTTCAAATCCCAGTAAAAACCATAGTATTCACTTTTAGCTTCCTCAGGCAGATGGGGCTCGTTAACTCGGGAGAGCATCTCATCTAGGTGAAGGGTAACACCGAAAGTAAAAATCTCCGGTAAGAGCACGTAGAAATAGCCTCGTGTGGAACTTTGGGTTGGTGCTCATCAAGTAAATATAATACTTATAAAAAGAAGGTTAACTTTGTTTATGTCGGCTGTTTTTTTTATTTTGACGAACGTTGCGTGAGTGACAAGGGTGTCTGTGAATTGGAAAAAATTTAATTAAATTACTCGAGTAAGCATAACTCATTGAAACTAGATTATAAAAGTGAAACCTTTGTAAAGCAGATGATATAGAAAAAGATTGCAGCTTGTCTAGACATGATAATAAATTGATTACAATTGAATATAGAAGAACTGTTATTGGATTATTAAGATCGTCATAAAGATTTAGAAAAAAAAATAAGGAAATCTACAAAAATATTACTTGTTGAGAAGACACTACACTTAAAGAATTAGAGTTAACTTTTGAACTAGAGATGTTTAACTTTTAAAGGTTAGGATATAAGCCAACGGGGACTGCAACGTTTCTAGGAAAATGTTTTTAGGCCATCATCATCAAATTTAAAGCAAATTTTATTGGATAACAGCTGTGGGGCGCCATAACAACAACAAAAAGTTATAAGACATAAATCGGTTTTGAAATTTTATTGTATAACTGTTGTGGGGTGCAATAACAATAACAATTAATAGTTATTATTCGTTATTATTATTCGTTATTATCGTTTCTTTAAATAGTATATTATTATTATCATTATTATTATTATTTCTTTAAATAGAGTATTATTATTATTATTATTATTATTTCTTTAAATAGTGTAATTATCATTAATAGTTATTATTAGATATTATTATTAATTATCATCATTTCTTAAAATAATGTATCATTATTATTATTATTATTAATAGTCATTATTGGTTATGTGGTTATTATTAATTTATTGTGGCGTATCTTGCGCGTGAAGCACGTGACACGTCTTAAAAGAAAGCAAAGATTTGAAGTGACAATTGGAATAAGGAGGGAATCCCGATTTATTACTGAACGCCCTCTTAGTTGACTTGTCAACTCAAATTACTGACTGCTAAGTCTAGACTCAGAAGTTTATTTTTTTGTACTTACTTGAAGATATTCGTATTTATCAATCTATGTCTATGATACGATATATCAACCAAATAACAAGCTCGTCTGAGTTAACAGATTCACGCTAATCGGTGCAAATGAAAATATGCTCACTGATCTAGACTTAAATTTGAACTCACTTATTACGGTTTTAGTACGGTCAAGTAGCGTTGTAGACTCCAGTTTTAGTTAGATCACCGAAGATATAAGTAACGTCACTAGTTCGATGGGTGACCATTGAAAACTCCAGGTAGTGTAAGAGGACAAGTAACAAACCTGCACACGATGCCTCTGCTACTCCTTTCAAGTAAACCAATTGTTACACTTCGCACGTCACTGCGTGATAAGATATGGTCAGTAGTTAGATGGGTGAACATTGAAGAATCTAGGTGCTGTAAGAGGGCAAGTAACAAACCTGCGCACGATGCCCCTGCTACTCCTTTCAAGGAAACCCATTGTTACACTACGCACATAACTGTGCTATACGATATGAATGAATTAGTTTTAAATTCCCACCGTTTACCCACATTCCGACGCCCCTGCTACTTCTTTCAAGGAAACCAATTGTTACACTACACACATAACTGTGCTATACGATATGATTGAATTACAGTTTTAAATTCCTACAGTTTAGCCACTTTCCCAGTTGAATTGTTTAATATCAAATGTCATTGCAATTTAATATCTGCAGAGAAAACTGTTTGTTAATAATCTGTATTAACTGTTATAAGAAGGACACTATCCATAAAAGCCATTTAGGGATAAAGCGATTTAGGACATCTTTATCGGATAGAAATATTAAGCTAAAATTTAAAAGGTTTCTTTGTTTTGCTAGAAATCCCTCATCTTTCTGAAACCCTAAAAGACTTCGTTCCAAGTATTTCAATATCGAACCATAAACATATCCTCGTGCAAAGAGGGCCACAAAGGAAAAGCATTGGTAAAAGTTTGGACTCTGGAATCGTATTACGTGAGTTCAAATCCCAGTCAAAGCCATTGCATTTACCTTTAGCTGCCTCTGGCAGATTGGGCTCGTTAACTCGGGAGAACAACTCATCGAGGTAAAGGGCAATATTGAAAATAACCTTGTGCCAAACTTGAGTTGGTACTCGACCAAATAGATATAATATCCTCAAGGCAAAAAATGGTCTTTATTCTCTACTAGGTAAAGAAAAAGTATTTGGATTCCTAATTCAAATGTATGTTTGATTGTTCTTATTTCAACGTGGCTTTAAGGAACTTCAACGAATGCTTGCAAATATGAATGAATGCTGAGCAGACCACCGCTCACGTGCTCATAGACTGCCTACTTAGTGTGCCTTGCCCTGATGTGGACGGTTACTCACTATCGTTTCCTCTCTAGGTGGAGCGGTGTGATATAAATGAATGCTGAGCAGACCTTCGCTCACCTGCTAACAGACTGCTTACTTAGTGTGCCTTTCCCTGATGCGGACCTAAGGGATGCGTCGTCTCCTCTCTAGATGGAGCGGTGTGATATGAATGAATGTTGAGCAGACCATCACTTACCTGCTAACAAACTGCTCACTAAGTGTTCCTGGCCCTGATGTCGACCTAAGGGATGCGACGGTTACTGACTGTACAAACTCTGTTCATTACATAATAAATAGAAACGGAAAAGAACACTTTTTAAAAAAGATATATCGTTTAGTCTACATCCACATATAAAACATTCTGAGTGCAAAATTAACATTAATCGGTTATAGTTGAAAAGCTAGCTTCATAATTCAAATGTATGTTTGTTTATATTTTCAACATGACATTAAGGAACTTGAACGAATGCTTGCGAAAACATTGGCCTGGGGAAATGACTGTCATCATCATCGGCGGTCACTCCTAGTCAAGTATGACTGTCCTCTGTCTTGGTCCCGGTAGGACGGGGTTCCTTTCCGGAGGACACTTAAGCGCGTTCTCATTTAACGTGGTGACACTAATTCACCTACAATCACCACACGGCCCCTTAGCAGAGGAAGGCTTTGTTCGAGTGGCATTGAGAACCCCAAAGACTGGAGGCTATCCGCTGTTTTATCGTTCGACGCCTTCAGTGCCGTTGTGTCATTGTTGTCATCATCCGCCACATCCACCGTTCAGGCCTTTTTGGATCTGATTGTATATAGAGCAAAACTCAAATTATTTCTTCTTTTTTTTTAAATCTCCCAAAGTATTTTTATAGGCGATTAAGGATAAAGTTTTATTGCTTATAAGATAGCTTTTACAAACAGAAGAATTTCCATGTGTAAAGTGTTTTGGCATAAAATGGTCATTCATAAAAACGAAAGAGAGAGTAAGAGAGAGAGAGAGAGAGAGAAAGAAAGAGAGAGACAGAGATAAAGAGATAGATAGATAGAGAGATTAGGGAGAAAGAGATTAGATAAATAAAGAGAGATTAAAGAGATAGAGAAAGAGAGAAAGATAGAGAGTGAGATTAGAGAGATAAAGAGAGAGATTAGAAAGATAGAGAAAAAGAGGGAGATTAGAAAGAGAGAGAGATTAGAAAGAGTGAGAGAGGAAGGTAGAGAGAAAAAGATTGAGATAGATAAAGAGAGATTAAAGAGATAGAGAAAGAGAGATGGATTAGAGAGATAGAGAAAGAGAGAGAGTGAAATTAGAGAGACAGAGAAAGAGAGAGAGATTAGATGGATAGAGAAAAAGAGAGATTAGAGAGAGAGGGAGATTAGAGAGAGAGAGAAGAAGGTAGAGAGATGGAAAGATAGAGATAGAGAGGAAGAGATTAAAGAAATAGAGAAAGAGAGAGAGAGATTATAGAGACAGAGAAAGAGAGAGTGAGATTAGAGAGATAGAGAAAGAGAGAGGCATTAGAGAGAGAAGTTACAGAGAGTGAGAGAGGAAGGTAGAGAGAGAGAAAGATAGAGATAGATAGAGATAGATTAAAGAGATAGAGAAAGAGAGATAGATTAGAGAGATAGAGAAAGAGAGAGAGATTAGAAAAATATAGAGAAAGAGAGAGAGAGATTAAAAAGATAGAGAAAGAGAGAGACAGACAGAGATTAGATATATAAAGAGAGAGATATTAGATATATAGAGAAAGAGAGAGAGATAAAGAGAGATAGAGAGATTAGTGAGTGATAGAGAGAGAGTAGAGAGAGAGTAGAGAGAGATAGAGAGAGAGTAGAGAGAGAATAGAGAGAGATAGAGAGATTAGAGTGAGAGAGTGAGAGATAGAGAGATAGAGTAGAAAGAGAGATTAGAGAGAGAGATAGACACACACAGAGAGAGAGAGAGAGAGATAGAGAGAGAGAAAGGAAGAATAGAAAGAGAGTTTCCAAGAAGGACCTGCTCTTAAGCTCCTTATATGGATAGTAGAAGAAAAATCTATTTGATTGTTAATATTAGGAAAACAGAAAATATTGCTAAAAACTGATAAACCGTGATTTTTTCTTTTTATTCACCATTTTATGGTAAATCAAATGAAGCCGGAAAAAGATTTTCTGTTATTGAAACTGTTGATCAATATCATTTTTATGATTGATCAAATAAAAACCATCGTTCGATGTGTTGAAAAAAAAAATGTAGAAAAACAATTACTAATATTAGATAAAGACCACATAGAAATTACCGTCCCTCGCGGAGCGGTCGACGTGGCTCAGTGGTTAAGCATTTGGACTTCGGAACCGTAGTACGCGTGTTCGAATCCAAGTTGTTCCAGCTACGTTGACATATCTACTTATACACTGGGCAGCGACAGTGGAGCATTGGTAAAAGCAGGGGCCCTAAAATCGTTTGTTAATAATTTGTATTAACTGTTATGTTAAAAGAACGACACTTTCCATAAAAGCCATTTAGGGATAAAGAGATTTAGGACATCTTTATTGGATAAAAAGATTAAGTCAAAATTTAAAAGGTTTTTTGTTTTGCAAGAAATCCCTCATCTTTCTGAAACCCTAAAAGATTTTGTTCCAAGTATTTCAATTTCGAACCATAAACATATCCTCGTGCAAAGAGGGCCACAAAGGAGAAGCATTGGTAAAAGTTTGGACTCTGGAATCGTATTACGTGAGTTCAAATCCCAGTCAAAACCATTACATTCACCTTTAGCTGCCTGAGGCAGATGGAGCTCGTTAACTCGGGAGAGCAGCTCATCTAGATGAAGAGTAACACCAAATGTGAAAAGCCCGGGTAAGAGCAAACAAAAATGGCCTTGTGTCAAACTTTGGTTGGTGCTCACCAAATAAATATAATATCTACTAATACGCTTGGGAAAGATAGGAATCCCTATCTTCTCCAACTATGGATAAAATAGTGCAACTTGTGTGATTAAAAAATCTGTGTATATAAAAATAACGTTTATAAAAGTAATTGTATTCGGAATTAAAATAATCTAAAAGGGTTTATATTGGGGCATATGGGGCTCATTAACTAGGGAGTGTACCTCATCTAGGTGAAGGTAACACTGATTTCAAATGCCTAAAAGAGGTCCTCCAGTTAGGAGGTTAAGCATAGGGATAGCGACTCTTTCTTGTTAGACATTAAAACACAAAAGACCAACATTAAATGCAATTAGTTTTAAAAATAGCACTAACACCTTCAAATTAGAATCCGTTTGTTTTTCGACTGTTTTCTTTATCACCTAATTCTTTCTCTCTGTACAACATAGCAATAAAATGCACTCTACAAAGGTTAATATATATATATATGTGTGTGTGTGTGTGTTTGTGTGTGTGTTGAAAAGTATTCTCTACCCAATTTTCACCATCAGGATCATCAGGAGAATAACTGTTTACATGGGTCTTACATCATGATGAAAAAA
>JAUZSX010291890.1:0-14089 GCA_034780655.1 Idiosepius hallami
ATATGAAAATATTGAATTAATTTGTTTAACAGAACTAATTATTATGAAAATAACAAAATTTATTAAACAAAAATAATTATTATTATGAAAATAATTAAGAATTATGACTAAAAAAAAAAAGATTTGATTTTTTTAAAAATTATTATATATATATATATATATATATATATATATACATTTTAGAAAGGGTATTCTTGTTTTATACAATTAATAATTCGGGGAAATAAGTGTCTCTTCTCTCGCCGTTTCCATAGTTCTTCCATCAGATGAGAATGGAATAAAAAAAGTGAGAGTAATTATCTAATTATAGACGGTGTAAAATTAGATATGACCCAAATGGATTAATGCTCCCTTTCTGAAAAAATTGACGGCACAGTGTAAAAAGCCACCAAAAAAAAAAAAATTATAGTGTTTTTTCTTTTTATAGACACAAATCAGTCCAAAAGAGTTTCTTAATCCTTTAGACCCGGAAGGGCCGATATATCGGCCCTGACGACATAAGGCAAAAAAAAAGACGCACGAATACCTTGGCCCTGATTTGTCCCACTAGTATTATGACCCTGGGTGACTACTTGTTAATTTTGATAAGTTAAAGTCTAAAGGATTAAATATTTCAATATCAACTTTAGCCTTTAGATCCTGACTTATCAAAATGCAATTTGCAATCCCCTCTGACCAAGTCAGACTTAATAAAAAATGATATACATTACGTTTTGAACGACAATTGTATTTATTCCATTATCTTGTTTAAAAAGAATTTATAAATTGACCTTTGAACCCTAAGTTATCAAAATTACCAAATAGTCACTCAGAGCAGTTATATTAGAGGAACATATAAAAGCCAAAATAATGGAGTGTCTTTTTTTGCCTTACGTTCCCAGGGCCGATATATCGGCATCTTAGGGTCTAAAAGATTAAAATGTAGCTTTAGTTAAAATTTCTTAATTTAAAATTTTTGAAAAGGTTATCATTAACCATGTTATTTGGACTTCTACCCTCATCTTCATCGTTGATTTTTACGTTTAAACGTTAAAATGCCGGTATTTCAGCCCAGGTGACCCAGCAAAGAGAGACCTTAGGCCGATATTTCGACCCTCTATGATTAGCTAAATGCTATTTTTTTTTCTTTTAACGTATCGTCTTTTATGCTGATTATCGCTTTTTAATCCTTAGAATCCTGACCGAGTAGTCACTTAAATGCATTCTTTTAGACGACTATATCAAGGAGGAAATATCAGTGTGTCGGTTTTTTTACTTGTGTCACCAGGGCCGATATATCGGCCCTCTAGAGTAGAAAAGGCCAAGCCAGGATCAAAAGGTTAATTTTCATTTTGCTTGTGCAAAGAAGACGGAAAGGAATGTTTTTTGAAAACCAAAAATTCTGTTTTATGTTTTCACTACATTAATCGTTTGAACCACAAGAGGCTGATATATCGGCCCTAAAAACCTAAGACAAAAAAAAAGGCAGACCAATATTTTGGCTTTAATATGTTTCTATAACATAACGACTCTAAGTGACTACTTGGTAGTTTTAAAAAGTCAGAGTTCAAAGAGTTAAAGCGAACATTCAGAGGACTGGATTATTCCTATATACGCGATAACAAATTTGGTGATCTGCATTTGTTTTTTAGGTCGAGTAGAATAATGTAAAAAGTGAATTTAAACCTTTATAACCTAAGAGGCTGATATATCGGCCCTGAAAAACATAAGGCAAAAAAATACACACCATTATATTGGCTTTAATATGTTAGTCTAATATAACGACTTTGAGTGACTACTTGGTAATTTTGATAAGTTGGGGTTCAAAGGAATAACCCTTCGAATCTAAAGAACTGATATATCGGCCTTGTTAACCCATGGCATTAATAGACACATCGATACTTCCTCCTAATATAGTCGTCTAATAGAACGCATATGAGTGACTACTTGGTAATTTTGCTAAATTAGGATTTTAAGGGTTAACGTCGGCCTAGAAAGAAATATAACCCATATTTTTAAGCCTTTCTACCCTAAACGGCTGATACATCGGCCTAGCAAACCTAGTGTAAAAAAGACTCGGTCGATATTTCGGCCTTCCATTGGCTTATTTGACTAATAATTTGAAATTTTGATTATTACACGCCGTCTTTTTCGCTAGTTCTCACTTTTATACGTCAGGATCCAAAGGTTTAATTGCTGTTTTGCAAATAGGCATATCCAGGAGAAAAACCGACGGTGGAGCATTGGTAAAAGCTTGGGCTATCAAATCGTATTACGTGAGTTCAAATCCCAGTCACAACCATCACCTTTAGCTGTATCGGGCAGATGAGGCTCGTTAACTCAGGAGAGCAGCTTATTTATGTGAAGGGTGACACTGAATGTAAAAGGCACGGGTAAGAGCTCATAAAAATGGCTTTGTGCCAAACTTGGGTTACCAGTAAATATGATATCTAGGGAAAAATTAGTTTTTTTTAGATAAAAAAACTAATTCAATTAACTAGATTTGGAGAAGACAATATTTAGCTCTTTAACTCTTTCGACCCAACAGGGCCGATATAATCGGCCCTGGTTACCCAAGGCAAAAAAGACAATTTTTTTTTTTCATAATATAGGTGTCTAATAGAACCCATTTCGAGTGACTAGTTGTTAATTTTGCCGAGTCAAGATTCTAAGGGCTACTACTCTCTACTTGATGGTACTTCTTTCTGTGACGGCTTAAATATCCTTTTGTGCGAAAAGCTTTTGAACAATCCCCACAAGCATGAGGTTTAAGTCCGGAATGAATCAGTTCGTGAATCAACATACTGTAATGGGTCATAAAAGTTCGATCGCAAATTGGACACACATACCTCCGTTCGGTTGAATGAGTGCGTTGGTGTCTTGTAAGATGAGATTTGGACACAAACGCCTTGCTGCACTGGTCGCAAACAAACGGTCTATCCCCCGTGTGATAGCGGGTGTGAAACAACAATTCGGAGGCACTCTTGAAAAACTTTAAGCAGAAAGTGCACTGAAGATTGGGGCGGTCTTTCCCAGAACGTCTTATTCTTTTAGGTTTTCGGGCGAGTTCATTATCATTATCCTTATCGAAGGAGCCACCAGGTTTTAAATGTTCGTCTTGGATTTGTTCTGAGGGTAATTGATTCAGGGTTAACGTTTTCGCACGGATTGGGTCTCCACTAACGATTAATCTCTCTTTTATTCCTTCTTTGATGCCTGCCAAAGAATTACCGATATTCTCGTCTTCCGTAGTTTTTTTACGTTTCTTGTCTTTAGAAGAACTTGGAGCTGTGACCTTGAAACAAGGAGAATTTTTTATATGTTTTGAGTCGTGTGTTGCTTTTTTATCTAAAGCAACATTTACATCCGTTGGTATATTTAAGAGAGCAACAGTCGAATTCTCTCCTACGTTAGAATAATTGCTTGGTTTTTCAAATATGTCCTGTTTCTTAGCTTTAAGATTTGAACAATTTGATGGAGCTGTAAACTTCAAACAGGGAGAATTTTTTATATGTTTTGAGTCGTGTGTTGCCTTTTTATTTAAAACAACATTTAGACCCGTTTGTGTATTTAAGAGAGCAACAGTCGAATCCTCTCTCACGTTAGAAAGATTGCTCGGTTCTTCAAGTCTGTCCTTTTTCTTAGTTTTCAGGATTTCAGAGCTAGCAGGGAATTTCAAATTTTCCGGAGTTTGTGGCGAGCTAAGTTGTTTTCTTTTTTGTGGAAAAACTTTAGAATGTTCGAGATTCGTGTTTGATATTTGGGTTTCGCTTTTTATAACAGACTTTTTGGAAATTGTCTGGACTGGTTTACTTTGTTTATCCGAATATCGGTCTGTTTTTGATTTATGTGGACCCGAGGAAGAAACTAATTTTTTGCTTTTACCAGAAATAGAATGTGAAGCTAGAATAAGGCTTTCTTTGTTAGAATGTTGCTGGATATATGTTTTTTTAGCTTTGTCCTCTTTGGTCATATTTTCCCCAATTATATTAAATATATTCTTATCTTCCCTCGTCAAATCTTGGCCATGTTTCTTAGTATTTTTATGATAGCTTTTCCGAATTATTATTTTATTATCAATGCCTATGGATTTTATTTTCAGCGTTGGCTTATACTTTTTCTTTGGTTTGTTTAAAGGACTCGGTAATTTAACCTCGTAGGTTCGATCTAAACTCTTATCAAACGAACTTAATTTCTTGTTGCCTTCGTCGCTACTTAAGCAACCATCACTGCTGCTGTCTTCGTATTTAGCCAATGCAATCGGACAGTGAATCGTTTCGTCTATCGTCTCCATTATTTCCGTTTTAACCTTTGTCTCTTCTGGGTTTTTTTTCTTGTCCTCTGGAGGTATCAGATCTATTTTGCTTGCGTCTGTAAGATTTTCAGGGCTGTTTCTCACAGACGCAGGGTATTCTTTGACCAGTCTTTTTGTGGCTCTACTGATTTCAGTAATATTTTCAATCAGTGACCTCAAACGCTTCTCACAGCTATTTGGTCCTTCTTCAACATTATAAAACCCGTCTTGAATATTTTCCTTCCGTGTCAAATCAAAACTATGCGCGCTTAATGTACTCATTGAATTAGTCTCATCTTTTGCCTTTGAGCGAGATTTTGAATTCCCTGCAGAATATGGCACACCTTCATCAACTTCGCTGGCTTCATCAACGTCAACTTCGGCCGAACTATTAACATTATCATCTGAAAAGATTAATTTTTGTTTAGTGTTTGGTGTACCGTAATAATCCTCAAGTAAGATTTGGGATGTGTTATTTTTATCTACGTTATTACTTGATGTCATGTTGTTGTTAGTGTCGTAAATAGTTTCAAGACTAGGCAGTTTTAAATTTTCTGTCTCTTCATCTTTCTTGGTATATTTATTTTCTAAACTAAAGGATAATTGAATGTTCGAAGTGAAATCTTTAGACAAGGAACTTATTTTTAAAGAATTATTGTTCTGATTCAATTCTTTAATGGCTGTCTTTTTTGTTGGTTTCGTCTCCCGTGTTGAAACATTCTCTTCCTCTTTGTCCTTCTTCGCGGTACCAAGCTCACGATGAACATTATCTTTATTAAGATATTTAACATTTGTATTATTTTTAGAAAACAAAGAATAATTAGACAGAATTCTTCTAGTTTTATTTTTCTTGGTCTGCAGCAATTTTTGCTTGGTATTTTTTAGCGTCTTTTCCGGCTTCCAGCAGTCGTCAGAAAATCTAGATCCTCCGCCGGTTTCTACACCAAAATCACAAGGATCTTCCCTGACAGAATTTATTTTCAATTTGTTATCAAAATCTTGCAAGGCGGTAAAACTTTCAATTTTTTCATTATCAACCGAGAAATCATTTGTAGAACATTTAGGAAATTTATTCTCCAAATTCTTAATCATTTTCGGGTCCGAATTCATTTTTGAATCCTTCAAAAATTTGCCAGAGTCATCATTTGCTAATGCGTTCTTTTCCCCACGGTGTACGTCATTCAATATCTTAGGATTTGTTTTCTCCTGATATTTATTAAGTTTTCGTAGCTGTCCACATTTCTTAGAAACGCTCGCACTTTTTGGCTTGATAATCTTCGAGCGGTTTCTAGTTTTAAAAGATGTGGTTAAATCTCTGAGTTTGCTATCAATAGAAACATCCATTGTATCTTCTTCATCGTCACTACAGCCACAAGGACACTTGACATAATCAACATTGGTTGCAGTGAGCTTCCTTGAAGCTTTCAGTAGTTTCGCCTTAAAATTCTGCTCTGGTGTTGTTATTGAGAAAATATTTCCAAAACCTGAATCTAAGGTTCGAGTTTTCTTATCATTTTCAAAATCTTTGTCAGGTTCAAGGTTTAGTTTTAAATGTGAAAAGTTACTTGCTTGGTCTTTACAAGAGGGATTAATAACTGGATTAGCAGGTTTGATGTAGGGTGTTGTGGTAGATCTCTCATCGCTACCAGATTCTGACCCCAAACCAATGACATAGTCTCCTGTACTTTCTTCTACAAAGTTCTCATCACTAGACAGCGGACATTTTGAATCATAATCCTCAGGATAATGCTCTGTAAGGAGGCTTGAGTATTTTGTCTTGGAAATTGATGGTTTCGTGTTTTGCGCAACAAAATGACCAATGTCTATTGTGGTTTTGAACACAGACGTTTTTGTTTCACTAATGGATGTGTTTCCTTTCAATAATTCTATTTGAATTGCAGAGTTCTTTTCCTTCTTTGGTTTTCTTTTTCGAATGGATATACAACTGGTTCCCCTCTCAGTGATTCCGTTTTTACCACGGATATGACCCTTCTCTTTAGGGCTTCTACGCTTTCTCTGTTTTATTTTTATCGAATCTGGACCTAGATTCTTCAACTGCAACGGTTTCTCATTTAACGATTCATTTAAGGTTTCATCAGAGTTGCTTAGAACTGGTAAGGCTGATATTGCGCTTGTCTCCTTTTCTTGGTGGTTACTTCTATTTTCAAAACTGTTTATCGGTTCTTCGTATGCATCTACCATATTCCAGCAGATATTCCGATTAATAGCTTTCTTTATATTACAATACTCATCTCCACGGCTACTTAGAATTTCTTTTACAATATCGGCATAGCTACAGCTAAAATCATCCATATCTATAGTATTTTCTCCTTTCTCAAAGTCTCCTTCAACATCGGATGCGTCAATATCTCGTTGAGGGATTAAGGAATCTTTACGGCCGACCTCTTGTACGTTGGAATTGGATAAACTTATGGATTTACTTTTATTCTCTATGTTGCAATTATTGCTTCTTTCCTTCGGTGTGCTCAGTAGAACGGCTTTAATGCGATTGTATCTTTCAGCTCCACAGTTAAGCAAACCATGAACTATATTGGCGTAGTTCATTAAAAAACTATCAAAATTTGAGCCATCCTTCTCCAAATAACAATTGATTGATTGAAAACATATCTTGGCGTTTTCTACAATGGTTGGCCCCACTTTACGAGGGGTCACTTCTTCTGTTTCAACACGAAATTGAAGAATTGGTTCTGGCAAGGTTTTGTTTGCAGAATGTGGTGGTGATGTGGACCGGGGTGTTTTTGAAGAACGGGTTTGCGTAATTGGTGTTTTGATTTTTGTTTGGGACACTGAGGGTAAATTATCAGTTTCTTGGTTGCCCCTATTATCCTCTTTAGAAGAATTTTCAACCTGTAAAAGCTCTTTCGAATTGATTTCTGTGTTTATAGTCTGTGATTCGCCTACAGATTTTGAGCACTCTGTTGTCTCGCCTTTAATCAAATCTGGTGGTTTGGGTTTGTCTTTGGTTTCTTGATCGAGCAGAGAGTCTTGTTGAATCGGATCCAAACCTTCTTTGAGACATGTTTTTATATCTTTAATTGGTAGAGTTGAAAGTAAACTGGTTTCTGTTCTAGAATCTTTATCTTTGGTCTCAGTTGCCTTTGTTGGGGTTTCAAAATGGTCATTAGTAAATATCGACTGATCTTGGAGCTCTTTTCTATTTACAACCGTTTCAATTTCAAAGGTTTCGGCTTTTTCTGATCCGCGTCTTTTATTAAGATCCGCATCAATGCCAGTTGAATCAGCTGTCACAATCAATTTATTGTCATCAGCAGAAAGAGGGGAACGATTAAAATAAGACCGGTACGGATGCTCAGCTGTGAAATCAGCACTAGAGTCTGGAGATCCTGTCTTTATTTCTGCCTTTGGGAATTTCCATAAACCTTTATTGATCTTCAATTCATTTCTTCTCAGATGGTGTTGTCTTCTCAAACTTTGTTTAATTCTTTTATCCAGTTTTTTCTTCAATTTAAGGTAAGCCTTAATTAGTGTTTTCTCCCTGGAAACAGCTCGTTCTTCCACCGAAACAGCATCCGGTTCGTATGTGGAATCTTTTATGGAACTGTCTTTGGAACGATCGAGACTTTCAGAAATTGGACTTGAAGAGTGATTCTTTATTTTACCAGAACTTTTTTTCCCTTCGATGTTAGAAGCCGAATCAAAGCGTTTTGTTAGAACATCTATTAATTCTAGTTCGCTCATTTCGCATTGTGTTTGCCTGTTCGAAACAACTTTAGTTTTGTGTTCCTTTGGGGAAAGAAAACTTTTTGTCGATAGATTTTTATTTTTAGATTTGGCTTTGCTAGTTAAAGATTCCAATTCTGTGCATTTGTTTTCACGACTTGAAAGTGAAACATTCGAATAATCAGGAAGATTTACCTGGGAATTTTGTTCTGGAATCTCGTTCAAATAGGTATCTGTGGAAGTTTTAGAATGAATATCCAAAGGTTTTGTATGGTTTGCTGAATTCGTGCCGCTGATACTTATCCCTGGAGAAAGTGTTTGGCTTGGGATGAGATTCGGATTAGTTAAAGATCGGTTTTTGGGTGGTCTTCCTCGGGGTCTTGGAGCACCTTTGATTACTGTGGTTTTCTTTGAGATCCATTTTGAAGATTCTTCTTCGGAAGTCGGTTGGGCTTTTTTTTCTTGATTTTTTTTCTTTATTCCCATTGCACTTTCTTTTTTTTCCTGAACTTGTTCTTTTTGAGGATTCCATTCATTTCTCCTTATAGGATCCGCGATACGTTTGACCAACTCAGACGCCGCCATATTGGACGCCCACATGCCTGAGAATATGGACTCAGGAGAATCTTTCGGATTGACGTCACTGTAAACTGTTTTTGCACATGGTCCCATTACGCTTGAGGAGGATGATATATTTAATTGTGTAACCTCTGTCTGGATTGACTCATTGGAGCCGTCGAACAACATATATTGGCTCTGTCCTCCTATAGGGCTATGAGAATTAGCTAATTGGTTCGGATCAGTTCCTGACGTTATATTAATCTGATTAGATTGCTTTTGTAAAAAAGGGGGCATCGGTACATTTTTTGGAATTGTATTATTGTTGTCATTATCATTAATATTGTTATAGTTATTATGATTATTATAATCGTTATTAATATTATTATTATCAATATTATCTGAAGTGTTCGATAAGATAGTCGGTTGTGACTGTAGTTGAGGAGCATTTTTGCTATGTTCAACTCGATTTATATTATTTACATTCTCCACTGTTTCTGCTTCTTTTGAATTGACAGTGTTCATAATGATTGAGGCGGCGTCCTCAAAACATTGATCAAAAGCCGAATTGGTTTCTGGGAAATAAGCTAAATCATTGGTCAATAGGCTCGAGGTGAACAATGGATCCAGATCGGAAAATAGAAACGATTCGTCACTCGTCATTGCAAGATTTCGAAGGACATCACTGGTTTTGAATGACGAATCCTCAGACATTGCCGTTGGAGTTGCTTTAGGGAAACATTGCTCGTCACATTTTCCCTCGACTGCTTTTTGATCAAGATCTTTCCCGAAATAACCATTCTCTAATTGACTGCTAGTTGATAGTTTCGGGGTTCTTGTTTCACTCTGAATAAAACATTCATTGCTTTTATCCTGGACTTGTGCCTTCCATGTATTTTGACCATTAGATGGACTGATACCAGTTTCTGAATTCGCTGGAAGCTTTTTAATCATTGTACTGCTCTGGTTCTCCACTTGCTGACTTTGTGAATTTTGTGCAGATGCAATTGAATTGTAAGTAGATATATAATTAATGCTATTCAAAGAAGAACTCGAAATATTCTGTTGTATTTGATTGCCTTGAAATGAATCAAAAGATGAAACAACCGCTTTGAGATAATTATTATTATGTGTTTGAGGAAGGTTTTGAGGGGAATTAGTTTCTTGCTGTGGTATGTATTTTTGTGCTGGTTTTCCTTCAACCGTTTGGGGATTGTAATTTGCATAGCCATCGTGTGTTACGTGCAATGATCTATTCGGGTCAAAGGTTAGTGGATGAGCCTGTGACCAAGTCAAAATACTTCCTGAATTGTTTGAGCTACAAACTGTTTGGGCTGTATTAGTTGCAGGGAGTCCGGAATTTTTATTATAGATGGGATGCGTTGTTGTAGGCTCTAGCGAAGAAATGATCGGTTTTGTTTTTGACATATTTGTTGTATTTGTTTGGTATCGATTAAATTCTATATTCTTGTTTTGAGAAAATTGATAAGCTGAAAGTTGGTCGGTAATCAAAGGAGACAATTCTTTGGTTGAGGAATCTTTGTTTTGCTGTAAGTCTTTTGCTGACCAAAATATTGGTGCCGAGTTAATAGTTGTTACATAAGAATTAACTACATTAGGATTCCCAAGTTTTGGAGGGTTTACTGTTGAATTTATAGATTTGGGGCCGGGCGGATCGTACCTATTTTGAAAATTAAAACTTGCAACGCTCTGAGCCCTAAGGAGAGGTGGGGGACAAGTAGGATTTGGAGGGACATGTAGCGTATCTCGCAATGGGCCATAACTCGGCATTTGAAAACTGGGATGGTAATGATTGGTTTTTGGGTATTTTTCTTGATACGATCTTTGGAACTGCATAGCGAGATTTTGGTTCTGGTTAAGGTTTTGCAGATCAGCAGCATTCCCAGAGGAGGGCCCTCTTTTGAAATAATTCGGTGGACTTTGGAACGAATAGTCATTTCTGTAAGGAAAGTTATTGAGGTTCTGCGGAACACTTGTTTGCTCCATCTGGTTGTAGCACCCAGGAAAAGGTTGTGGAAACTGAGAGTGGCCACGATTCCAGTCCACGTTTGGCTTTGTTCTAGCTTCCACGTTCTCTTGTAATTTCGGGTCCTTTACTGAAACAGGGATTGAACTGTAATAATTATTCCTTGAAGAATTGGAAAACAGAGTCTTAGGAAGTTTTTCGAAAGATGAACCAATTGCTAGATTGCCGTAGTTTTCAGAAAATGAAGATGTGTCCGTACTGATCTTTTGATCTCGATTCGGCGTCCACATGACTGAGGAGGATCCAGGGATATCTGCATTTCTTTGAAGTGATTGACTCGAATAATAACCAGGTTGTTGGACAGGCAACACGGCGTTATTATTTGGAGTTACTGGTTGATTTCCAACCGCACTCCGCCTTAGAGCACTATTATGAGGGTACATTGTGTTATAGTGTAAAGAAGAAGTGCTACATTGTGGATAAAATGATTGATTGTGCAATAAAAGAGAATTCATACCAGAGTCTGGAAAAGATGAAGGAACATATTCAGATTTAAACGTATCTTTATTAACATTCGGCATTGATTGTAGTCGTGGATTTGGTAGACTGAACTGTTGAGGTTGATTAAGGACAGGGGCCCTTTGCCCATTTGGTATACTTACAGCATTGGACAGAAATTTCGAATTTGTATCAATCAGGTTTAAGGGTTCTTGATTAGTGTTTATATACGTTTGGTTATTATTGAATCGGTTAGTAGAATTATTAGTTGAAATATAACCATTAGCATATTTATTTGGGGGTATATCTGGCTCAGAATTATAAGGACATATAGGGGGGTTTGTAAAACTTGGATTTGAACCTTTCATTTGTTTTTGAATATAAAATTCTTTTTTTCTATTTGGTTCAGTGACGAACTGGCTGGAAATTAAACTTTCTTCTTCTAAACTGTTCTGTTTTGAAGGAGTATTGGTGACGTTCGGTGCTTTGGGTGATGGTCTTAAGAACGGGGATTTCATTTGATCATTAGTTGAATGAAAAGTGGTCATTTCTAAATGTCTTGGGCTCCTCTCTGAGTTAATTCCGTCATTTTTTCCAAAAATCTGAATTTTTTTATCTGAAGGATTAATTCTTGATTCTTCGTTATTCTTCACGGTTTGGTTGTTTTTTGGTAATGGTTTACCATTAGAATGGTCTAAACTCTGAGATTGGTCTTCTGGGCTACAAACTTTAATCCCTTGACGATCCTTAATAATATGACCTGAAACTAATGCCAAAGGCAAACATGAATGATCTAACGAGTCTGTTTTTGAGAGATTATTCTGAGAACAAACTTCTGAGGCTTTTATCATTGGTTTTATGTTATCTGGTTTTGTTCGACTTTCTGTAGAATTGGGAGACTTTCTTAAGGATTCCAATTGCTTGATTTTAGGTATATTTTGTTTGTTTGCATTTGGGACTGCTTCATTTTTATTCCGGTTAAATTCGTCATCCAGTGTCGAATCTTTCATGAAAGAGTTTTGATTTTTGGTATTTTGCACAAAAGTTTTCTCCTCTGCGTTTTTTTCAGGAATGCAAGATGAGATTTGTTTTGGGGAAAATATAGAGTTATCTTTATTTTTCAAAACTTGGTTTGGCAATTCAAGGATTTCATTTGTATTTTCTTTCTTTTGCTGACTTTTGGAAGGACAAACTTGGGTCTGCATAAAGTTATTTTCATTCTCAGTTGACTTCGGTCTATCAGGAGTTTCAAGTTTTTTTCCAAAACTTGAATAATCTTCTCGATTGTTTTTTAACTCGTTAACAGAAATTTTGGTGACATTCTCCTCCTCACAATATTTTACCTTTGAAATTTGTTGTTCCTCTTTATTAATATCTTCATATTCAGTTTGCTTCATAATTGGCAAAACCACAGCCGATGGAATCGTGTTTTTCTTTGGTCGTGGCAAATCATTATTGGGAATTTCATCTGGTGAAAAATGTATCTGTTCACTTGAAGTGCCACTGACGTCATCGGATGTAGGTAGATTTTCACTTACTAAACAAGAATCACTCATTTTGATTTTGTGGATAAAATTTATCCGTTTTGAATCAGAAAAAAAAAATGTATTCGGTTTCTTTCAAAAATAAAGGGGGGATCAGTGTTACCCCATAAGTTATTACAGAAAAAAAATAATTTAGTAACTGGTTATTCAGTTCATATTTTCAAAAAAAAATATAAAGAAATAATTAAATCTAATTTTGTCGATTTTTGACAAAAAGAAAACGTTCCAAAAAGTAAAGTAAAAACAAAAAACAAAATTCTTAACAAACGAATTTTTTAGATTAAATATCATAGTTAGTCTAATGCAATCTTCTGTCATGCATTGAAGACAATATCAAAAATCATTATTCCAGTATTAGTAATGAATCTTCAGGAAATAGAAAGAAAACAATTCTTTAGATTATATTGAAAATAAAGGGAGACAAAAAATCATTGAAAAAGTTACGTACTACATTGTAACGCCAACACAAACTACGAGGGTTAATAGCTGGAAAAAATATGAAAAGAAAGCAAATCAAATACAAAGTCTAACCAAAAACTTCGTAGAATTGCTAGAGAATAAATAAATCTATCTATTAATATAAAAGGCAAGATGTTTATGTGTGTGTGTGTGTGTGTGTGTGTGTGTGTGTGTGTTAGTGAGTTAGCTATGCACGGCCACATTTTTTATCGGATTTTAATGAAAATTCACAGTTTTTTCTTAAACCCTCGAAATTTTAAAAATGAAATTTTACCCCGGAATTATGTACCGTTTTTCCAGAATATCAATTTTTCTGGAAAAACGGTACATAATTCAGGGGTATTTTCCGGAGTATTTTCTGCTATTATTGTCTATTCGTTTTAGTTAAACTGTATTTTAATGCTTACCTAGTCACCTTCGAAAAATTAACACGTGTGTAACATATAATAAAACACTTCCGGCCAATATTTTAGCTAACATCCTATTCGCAAAGCAGGGGCAACGCCGGGCTAAAGTTGCTAGTTAATAATAAAGATAAACGCACCTGGCCTTTTCTTTTTAAAAATTATTCAGGCATTAGGTATGAATTTAATCTCAAGATAAAAAAAATTAAAAGTTTTTGATAAACAATAATAGACAGGGTTTATAAATTTTCTTAGATCAAAGCACCATCTTTATTTTACAGAAATAAATGTCGAAGCCCAAATGTCTTGACAAATGAAAGAATTTTAAAAAAATAGTATTATTGGATAAGTGGCATGGTTGGAGTAAACGTCACTTAGGGCGGTCCGATTAAATGACATCCCGATGACTTCCACGTCACCCTGGGCTGAATGCAACACTTCTGAAACAGATCAGGAAAACCTATAAAAAGCCATAATTAAACAGGGGTGGGTGCAATACCCCCATCATACGCTTGATGGGTTTTGCTTATGGTGATGTGGCGTAACTCAGGAGTGCTGGCAAAAAGGTTAAAACTAACACTAATCAGTAGGGCTGTGACGAGAATATTCTTTTTAAAATATGCTTTATATTCTCTTGATATGCTGGAAATATTCTTCAAGAATA
>JAUZSX010291900.1:0-14088 GCA_034780655.1 Idiosepius hallami
AACGTAGTGTAATAACATCAAAAAATACCTACTAAGATGAGGACAAAAGTCCGAATAATAAAGTTAATACCTATATTATTTTTACATTGAAAATTTTTCTTGGTTTGTTTATAACTATACAAACTATGACTAAATTATTGCTTATAAATTCTTTTTATTTAACTAAGACCTCAAATAGTATAGTAATAATAATAAACTAATGATCTAAAGCAAATAAGGTGTGTTTCTTTTTCTTTTACTAGTAAAAACAACTAAAGTCTTGAGACTTACCATGAAACATGTTCTTTGGTGACGTGAAAATCAAATAGAGCTACAGAAAAAAAACTTGCAATAATCTAAGAAAAAAAAAGAAATTAAAAAAAAATGTTATTTGATAATAATAATAACAAAAAATAACTAGAAGTTTGTAAATGATTTTAAATTGAATAAATGACTATATTTTGTAATATGACACCAAAGGATAATTTTACAAGTATACATAAAAGTTTGGCTGATTGAGACCACCCTAAATAGATTTCATAAAAGTATACAAGATATTCAAGTAAGCTTTTTGGACATAAGCTAGAATAAATATCATATCATGCGGTGAAAAAATGAATGTTCACAGAGAAACATTGCAGAAATTTCTAGATAATAGTCAGAAATGGTTTTAATTCATTTGAAATTAACTGCAACTTTAATGTAAACATTTCAGTTACTGTTTCTTGCGGTATCTATACTTTACTCCCACAACACCCTTCCTTCCTCACTTCAACATCATGCATTTACCTCTGTTAACCCAATCCGTCTTAGTTTGTAGTAAATGCTCATAATAAACTCTTATTTTTTCTTCTTAATATAATCTGATTTGTAGTATTATATATGGTTCTTATTTGTAATTGAAATTTGAACGTACTTTTCGCTAACAGCAAGATATTTTTTATTGTTGATTACGGTTAACAAGAATGATGTCTGGAAGCAGGGAACAAATTAATTGGTTTTCAGTTCTTTTCTATAGAAAAAACTTGCTTGAGGTACGGGAAATTCTAGATACAAGCTTTTTATGGGAACAAATTATTCTTGTACAGGTACCACGGTATTACATTGATATGAAATAGAAGCTAGTATTTAAGAGAGATTAATGAAAAATGACGATAAAAGAAAAGCTAGTATTACATGGAGATGAAACAGTGTATGTATGAGATAGAGGAATGAGAGAGACTACTACTACACAGAGATGAAGTAATACAAAGGAACAAAAGAGAAGTTTGTACTAGAGAAAAATAGAAGAACTAGAACTAGAGAGAAATAGAAGAGGAGCTAGAAAAGTGAAATAGAAGAGAATCTAAAGAGAAATATAAGAGTATATAGAATTAGAAAGAAATAGAAGAGAAGCTAGTAATAGAGATAAATAGAAGATAATCTAGAACTAGAGAGGAATAGAAGTCAGAACTAAAGATAAGAAAAGGACAAAATAATATTAAACAGAGGTAAAAGATAGACTAATGCTACCATGATGAAAGGATAGAAAGATAAAAGCAAACTATAATTACAGAGATAACAAAGAATCTAATATATAGAGATGTAAGACAGGCTAATATTACAGCATGGTCCAAAAATGGTTCAAATTAAAAAAAATATGGATAAGAAGCCTTTATTATGGAGAGATAAAAGAAAGGCTAGCATTACATGCATGCAAAAGAAACTTGTATTATTTCTGAGATAATTATGTGCCCACGGGTTATCTGTAAATAGTTTGACTGCCAGTACCGAGGAGTGTCAGACATAAAATGATTTAAAATGTGAAAAGAAATAAATTGGATAATATATTTTCTTAAAATACCTTCAGTTCAAGTATATTTCCATGAATAATTTGGCAAAAATAATTGGTTTTGTTTGGTTTGCTTGGGTTTAAAGACCTGTCAACCTTTTCTGGTTATTTAAAGTCTCATAGTTTTTTAGGGATAATTTTGTCTGTTTAATTATTTAACATTATTTTTATTGTTGTTTTGGGTTGATTGGAGGAAATAAAAGATAGTGTTTAGTCATTGAGGATTTTTCTTTGTATCTGGTTTTGTTGTGATATGTTGGTCACCGAAAGGATTTTTTTCTTTATTACTAGTAAATTTTTATTTTGGTATTAGTTCTTGTTTTACAATTATTTTTAATTTGTGCGTTATTAATATTCAATATGTGCAAGTTTAGTCAAAAGTTAAGGACCAACAATTTTTTTTTTCAAATATAGACATTTTGTTGTATAGTGCATTGTAAATGCCAAAATATATACATTGCCCAAGAAAAATCTGAGATTTTGCAGTTTTATACATTTTGGCAACTACAATACACTATACAAAAAATGTCTTAATTTAAAAGAAAAAATAATCTTCATGTTTCAGTAACTTATTACCCGTCTTTATATTAGATTTTGTTCTGTGAGGGATTTGCAGATTAACTTGTTATCAAATTCTTCAAAAATTTTCCAGTTGAAATATTTTTGTTTAATTCTGATAATTGTTTTACAAACTACTTAGCTGCTGTGTTTTCTTAGGTTCTTCTATAGAGGTGAACCTAACTGACCCTCTATCTAAATTAGAATTAGGTAAGAATAATACCATTCTACTTATCTACCCAATACCTTGTTCCTTTCTTTTCCATTGAAAATCGCAAAATCAGTCCAAGAACTACTAACCTAGAATATACTCTCTGACTAATCTCTGATCTACCAGCAACAAAAGCAAGCTAGGAGTACCCTCTGAGATCCCAGACCAACAACGTGTGTTGCCGATGGACAGTTTACTCAACTCAAGATACTCGCCGGTGGATAATTGGACTGAAGATGAGTACACCATTATTATTTTGTACAAATAAAATAAAACATTTTTTAAAGGTTAATATTTGTAATCATTATCATTATTCAAAAAACCAAATATATACAAATATTATACATCCTTTGATTAAGATGTGGATTACAATCCAACAAAAGATAATATTTGTTTTTGCCTGTGGAAGGTTGTTTGTCTAGGATGTTCTCATCTAAGATTCTGTTACGGATTGGATAGCCACAATAAAGACAGGACACACGTTAGGTTTAAGCATGTAGTAGAATGAACAAAAAGGTGCAGAATAATAGAAAGTGTTTGTTCAGATGAGGGAAAAGTCTAACCCTGGAACTGAGCCCTGCTTTGGATCGTCTGAAGTCCTGGTTTACATAGAAACTCACTGAGACTATTTCGAGAGTGGTTCCACCATAACAGATTCATAGAAGAGAGTGGGTATTCTTTGAAAGATTATGCATTTCAAAAATGATTTCTCCATTGTGGAATGTTGGATATTTTTTGTTTCTTGAATATTGTAGAATGAATTCTTGGTAATGAGTTTTATATTCAACTCAAAGCTTGAATGGTGCCACCCAAAGCGTACAGGGATTTCATCACCTAACATTTATTCGCTCAACTGTTATTGCCAGGCATATGATCACTAGACATTTAATCACATAGTTTTTTCTTCACATGGACACTTTACCATCAGAGGCAGAAATATTCAATGACACCCTTAAGAAAAAGAAATGATAATGTAAAAACATCAAAACTCTAAAGATTTTAAAATCACATAATAACCCCCAAATTGTCAAAAGCACTAAAGATTTAATGTAATAAAGACATAACCACATAAATAACATTGGTACATAAATAAACACTTATTTTTGATGTTTCATTTTCATTAGTCAACATCTTAATTCTCTCCAATATCAAATTGATTTCTTTCAGATACAACTAATTCCATATATTTACAACATATAATGTAGTTGCCTTGTTACTGGTTACAATGTAACAACTGTTAATAAAAGCAAAACTTATACAACTAATTCCATATATTTACAACATATAATGTAGTAGCCTTGTTACTGGTTACAATGTAACTAGTAACAAGGTTACAAATTTATACAAGCCACTACAAAGAACGAGTCACGAAAATGTTGATATGTCATTCTTTATAGTAGCACAAACTATGATGGAGCTTTATTATCCAAGCAAAATTGGTCTGAAGCTTGCTATAATAGGATTGCATTCATTTAAACATAGATTGCTAAAATATTGGAAAGATAGAAAAAAGATATCAATGCAAGAATACAAACCTGTGCCAAATGAATGGATTCTGAATATCCAGGAACTTTAGAATCTTGAAGTTTAATTTGATGAAGATTGAGTAAGACTCCAAACACACCACTGTTAATAAAAGCAAAACTTATTTTTCAAAAACCCATGAAAAATCCCCAATAAAATTAATTTTTAAATAAATAATTTTTTTAAAGGCTTAAATGATGAAAACATCTTATGCCCAACTGTTGCATTATTTTTGGTTTACTGAGTCAATGTTTCTTTCCTTCTTCTTTCTATATGTGCATGCTTGTTCAAGTTTGGTCAAGTCTATTTTATACAGAAACGAGCTAATCTCGGCCAATCAGAGAACAGAATGAAGAAAATATTGTCTATAAAACAATCAAATCCAAACTGACTTTCCGCCACTGCTGATACCTGCTACTATTACTTGGATTCACCTATAGTTGGACTTTAATATCATTGGATAATTTACTATTGATTTAATCTTGGATTTATTTACCTATTGTTGAACTCTGATATTGTCAAGAAATTTAGCATTGGATTTATCTTGCCTCATTTTTACTAGGAATAATGGCACCAGATTCTATACTAACAAAAATTCTTAAATTAATAATGATTGTAATTTTATAAGAAATATAATAAGATTAAGCCTACAAGATCCAGCTACCCAACTAAAAAAAAAAATTTTTCTATTGCAAAAAGTGATATGCTGCAACATTACCTTAAGAAACATCCCAAGTAAAAGCGATAAAGGTATAGAGATTCGAAATTTACAACATCAGCTGCATCCCCTAGAAAAAGAAAATTGACTTCTTAAGGTTTTTTTTTTAGTTATAATTCAGATTTATTGTGTTAGACAGATTGATGAAATATATCATAAAAAATTTTTTAGATTTTTAAAATGACTCAACTAATTTAAAAATCTTTAAGATTCAAATAATTATGAATTTTAATTAATGTAATAATTGTTTCCATGTCAGGCAGTTTGTATGGTTAGATGATTATTTTAATGTTTTAAAATAGTAGATCAAAGTTGTGTCTTTGTTTTGTTTTATTTTTATTTTGTTGCACATTGTTTGGAATAAGAAAGAGCAACTTACCAAGCAAAAAGCAAGATGGAGCTAACATAAAAATACTAAAAAAAAGAAAATGAATCATTTTAAAATGAAAACTTGCTTTATTTTAACAAAAAGAAAATTATTTTAAAAAGTTTGTTGCAATCAAATTAAAGAATTTATTTCAAAATTTTCATGAATATTTGACAAAATCTTTAATATCTTTAATAAGCACTCAATAAAGATAATTTTATTCATTTAAAATAGCTAAAATTCATATAATTTCTAATCTTTAATTATAAATTGAACTTTAATAAAACTTAACATATAAATAAAATTCATCATAATGATTGCTTTAACAGGATTTCTTTATATAAAATATTATCTGAAAATTGTTGTATCAATAAGATGAGAATATACATGATTTTTCTATCTTTTAGCTCTGACCTATCACCATTAAGCTTTTGAAAATCTAAAATCAGCAAAAATCATCTAAAATTTCCTATTCTTTTTCTATGGGAATAAAGAATTGAATTCAAATTACATATTAATTTAGAAAATGATGAATTTACCTTTAGATAAAAAATAAGAGTAAAAATTAATTTACTAAAATCATAATGATTTCTAATCTGATCTGTAATTTGAGCTTGACTTGTTTAAGTGCTATATTGGTTGTCTGTACACAAAGACTGACATAGCAGAGTTGCCCCCCTTTAAAACCAATGTCACAATAAAATTCCACTTACCTGAATATATAATTAGAAAAAAGTAATTTGGTCTTACTGGAAAAATAATATAAAAAAATAATGAATATTTTTTTTTATTCCATGTATATTTATTTTCTTTAAGGATAACTATCTAAGCTACCAGAGATGCAAAATAATACCCCTAAGATTCTACAACATTTGAAATAAAAAATACTCTTTCTCTCTCTTTAACAGTTGACTGTGTTTAATCTACTTTTTTAGTTATTTCAAATCTATGCTAGAACACACTGGGTATTTTAATCCGCAATTAACTATTACATAAAAGACTGTCTCTCTCTAACAGATTTTTGTTCCGTATGTATACCCAGATTTTTTTAAGCTACACCTTTCAAATTTTTTATGGAAATAGATTAATAGTTAAACCAGTTCAATGCATACTTTTTTTTTGGCCTCAAGGTCACATTGTGCCCTCATTAATAGACAGTCTGATTTTTGTACTTTTTAAGCCAAAAAGGTATGTAAACCACCTTTGATCACCTCAAGAATTCACACACTGGTGTAAAAAAAACAATAGTTAATGTTTTGTGTTATTTTTATTCGGACTGTTGTCCTCATCCTTATTGCTTTTTTTGTCCGAATAATAATAACACAAATCTTCAAGCCTCATCCCAAAAATTCCGAAATAGTTAATGTGTTGGTCAATTGCAGAGGTGTACTACATAGTTTGGAAATTATGGCCAAATCTTTGTCGAGTGCTTCATTAAGTTGAAGTATTTTTATTGACGTTTGTCCACTTATGGATCTATTTTCCTTTAGACAATTTGCATGTTAATAGACATTTTTTGCTGAACCATAAAAATATCTTCAAATGTTGCATCGAAAATTTTGAGCAATATTTTCCATTTTTGATCAGACCAAAAAATTTTCTGATTTGCACGGTCAACCCCAGGCTATGTTACTCATAAACAATAAACAATTGAAATAAAAATTTTATCTCAAAAAGTCATCTAATGTTTCTTCTTGGGTTGGAAATTATCAGTAGCACTCACTGAAAAATATATTTTTTTAAATAAATTGCATAATCCTGTAAATAATGGAAAAAAATTAAAGACTATCTCTATAAATACTTAATTCAAAATCAGAGATTTTTCCTTTAATAAAAGTAAAAATATTAAAAGAAAGAAAATTATGATTTCTGAAGAATTTTATATAAAAAAATCATTTTGAAATAAATAAGATGATCTTTAATAGTGGAACTCTAATTTTTTGTCTGCTAGGGACAAATTAAACTTTGTTCTTTGTCTTATCTTACCACAGAAGTCTGTAAATATTTAATCAGAATATTTGTATTTTAGTACAAGTTTTTTTGGAAGGGGAATGAGCTTAAATTTAGTTTGTTTTTTGGGTTGTTTTATGGATTCAGCTATTTTGACAAATACAAAAATCTGGAAAATTTAAGGTTGTAAACTTTGTTTGAATTTAAATGTCATCCAACTGATTACTCCTTAAAGCATCAAACAAAATTAGATTACAAGGTCGAGGCACTGATGTGAAGTGCATGGACAACATTTAAGCATCTGTGAGTATATTATAATATTAGTCTTTAAAACTTTATAAAAGATTTTTTTTATAAAAAATAAATCACTATTTGACAAATTTCTCACTTTTACAAAGACCACCATCCACTTAGCAATTAATATATATAAAATTTACATCTCTTAGATAAAAACAGGAATTTAAAAATCTGTTTTATTTACACCATTGTTATATTTGTGTTGTGTTAGGATTAGTACATTAGTGAAACATACAAATATTAACTATTTAAAACTTTTATTAAATGCAACCACTTCATTACAGACAACTTGGGAGTTTCAAACAGTTGGTTCTAAAATTAGTGTAGTTAGGTCAGTTATCATGTTGCTAACATCTCCTTCTCTGAGAGACAGTGTTACTGTCCCATTAATCATCTCTTTCTTTTTCTGCTACTAGCAACTGACCAGTCTTGGGTTGGGCCATAGGGAGAAAGAGATTAAGTAATTTTGGGGTACTAGTTTGTGACTGACTTACATGGGTGCATGTGTATAAAAAAAAGAAAGACAAGGTTACTGCATCGTTAGTATTCTAGTCATCCTATAATTTGAAATTTGATATCCACAAGGGGTCACAACAAATCATTTTATTTTTATTGTTAAAAAAAATGCATGTAAAATAAATTAAAATGTGAAACTATAAAGAATCCCTGTTGAAACATTATAAAAATGTTACACTCACCTCATTTCAAGGATATCTTTATTTATTTGACAATATATGAATATAGCACCTACAAATAAAAAAAAATTACTTTAAATGTCTCTAAAAATTAATTTGGATGTATATTATAAAGATTTAAGTTAAATAAAGTCAAAGTACTGAAATTACAATATATTGCTGACCTCTTAACTTTTTTTATTTTATTTGGGTTTCTGGATAGAATTTCCTTTTCACAAAGTAACTAAATACCTACTGTTGGTCACTAAAATTGAAACGGAAGAAATAAATCAAATAAAAAAGATTGAATGAAAATCTGTTGAAGAATATCTTTACATTTTTTTCCCTAAAATATAAAAACTTATTTCATGAAACAAAATGTCTTGAGTTTTTTAAAAAAATTTAATTTATTTAACAATTCATGAAAGTGTTGTGATATTTTAAGGTATAGATGTATTAGATGATATGCACATGCTTCATTTAGATAAGGACAGAATGTGGGTAAAATTAGAAAACTAAAGTTTTAAAAAAAAGGACTACGAGAAAATTTAGTTATGTTCACATGTAATGAAATTTTAATAAAACATTAAAAAAACTTCTTTTGGCATTTAATAAGGTTAATTTTATTATAACAGAGTTAAATAAATTCAGTAAATGAATGAACTACAGAATAATAGTTTAGAATTGACATTCCAAAAATAATGTAACTTATAAATTATTTTTTAAAAGTTGAAGAACACAGGAGTGGTATCATTAAAAAAAGCAACCTTTATTTTTCTCCATAGTCACCACCATTCCCAATGCAATTTGCTGGCAACCAACAGGAAAGTTTATTTTAGCCATCCATAGAGTACCTCTAGTAGTGTTCCAACATAATATTTTCTAATCCAAACTTTATCACAATTTTAAAGATGATCTGGGGCATATGAGGAGTTAATTTAGATTTTTTTAATCTACAAAAAAGTTTGTATATTTGTTTGTAATTGTCCTATCTATCATTAAGTTACAGAAATATTATTTGTGCATCTATAACAGCATTAAAAAGAATCATAGATGCTTTCTTTGTTTTTGATATTTATGAGTTTTCAGCTTGAATTTTTGGATGACATATTCTTTACAAATAATTTTGATATAGTTTTGGCATTATCCTTTTTGTTTGTTGTTTCTATGTGGTTTTGTATGATGAGCTGTAAAGAAGATTTTTCATGAATGCGAATAATAATAATAATGATGATGATAATAAAATGAAATAATAAAGATGTAAAATCAGTATCAATTTATAAAAAGAAGAAAATAAAACTTTTACCTAAGCAAGACATGTAGACAGACATCCAGTAGTAACCATCATGATGATACTAAAACAACAAAGGAAAGAAGTAAGAATAGTATTAATCAAATTTTCTGAGATGAGACTTGATCATTAGAATCATTAAGTTTATTTTGAACATCAACTTTTATTTTAAACATTCGAACTATGGATAAAAATTAAGACATTTTTCAAAAAAACTTCCACCTCAATTTAAAACTTTAAACAATTTATATAATAAATAAAACTACATTTGGGTGCATTATCAAGAGGAATGATTGAAAAAAATATAATGTAAAAACTCTGTTTATTTTAATTAATTTAACAACTACTTTTATCTTTATTGTCATCTTGCCAATGTTTGAACTGATATCCCACTTGTCTTTCTTCAGGTAGAAAAATGCTTCCAAAAGTAATGCCTCTTATTTGTTCTTTCCGCCCAGATGGACCAGATAAGATTGCAAATTGCTATGAAGTAAATCCCAAATATTAATCCTGGTAATAATTAAGTCTAAAGATATTATTAGTCCTGGTATTAAAAATTAAATAAGTCCAAAGTAGTTCAATTTTTGGTATCAATCTAAAATGGCCGTCGATCTGGTTAATATTTAAAATCCACATGTGTGCTTATTCTTTTTCATCTTCTAAATTTTAACTGAAAAAATGCTGTCTTATTTAAAATCTTGTAATTGCAGCAACAGGCTCTCTGATTGTTCAATGAAAGAATATTTCATTATTTAAGTTTTCCCACAAACAGAAATGAACATACATTACAAAAGAAAGAAGAAGGAAAGAGAGAAGGGGAAATACAGTCTCAATAGACTAAAATTAATTCAATACATATATTATGTACTAACATATTATATGTATCTATATATGCATGCATATCATATACATTTTTGTATATTATATACATGCATGCATATATGTATATATATATAATTATATAAATAAATAATTCTTTTCAAAGGCTTAAATGATGCAGGTTTTGTTATATATTTTTATTTGTTATATTTCGGGGATATGACCCCATTCTCAAACATTCCCCCACGCTGGTCCCTCAATGTCTCCGTTAAACTCTGCTGTTTCTCTTTGTTTGTTTTTTCTCTGTTTTCGGAGACATTGAAGGACCAGCGTGAGGGAATCTTTAAAAATGGGGTCATATCCCCGAAATATAACAAATAAAAAAATTTAATAACGAAATCTGCATCATCCAAGCCTTTAAAAAAACATTTATTTATTATATATTGTATGATGCTTCAGAAGAACTATAATCTATTAATAAAGATATTAGTAAAATAATTTTAAAAACATAATTAATTTGTACTAATATACCTATGATAGATGTGAATAATATTTAAACGGCAAAATGATCTAAACAACGTCAAAAAAATGAATTAGTTTTATTTGAGAATTCTTTAAGGTGGGGTTTATTATCTATTTATTAATTTCTTTTAGACTTTTGTTCTTATCTTTTGACAAATTTTGGTTCTGGAGACTTGAAATTTGATATATATATATGGTATTTAGACCCGTTGAACAAATTCGAATTAGTTTTTAGCTGGAAAAATAATTACCAATCACTCAAATTGTTAAAATTGTATCGTTGCTATTTATTTATATCGTATCGCCCAGAGATGTGCGTGGTGTAACAATTGGTTTCCTCGAAAGGAGTAGGAGGGGCACCGCATGCAGGTTTGTTACTTGTCCTGTTACAGTACGTGGTATTCTTAAATGGAAACCCATTTAACCACTGGCCAGGCACGACGTTGCTTAACTTTGGTAATTATTATTATTATCATCATTATTATTAGTTATTAGGGTTCACAATTGCGTCTTACGATTTCGAAGTTTGACGGGTTATCTGTTGCCCCAAGTAGACCTCCCTTTGAACATTGTGTCACATTCAGACATTATAGAAGGCTCCTGTCACTCTTTGGATTTGTACAGAACGAGCCGACTAGTAGATTGTCTGTAACAAGACCAAAACAAAAACGGTTTTTATCAAACGGAAATACTATCAGGTCTTTTCTAGAGCGACAATTCTATCGTTCTAGTCTGTAAAGTACTATACACAGACATGACAGAAAAGAATAGACACCTATAGAAATTAAACAATAGACATTGAGGGACTAGCGTGGGGGAATGTTTAAAAATGGGGTCATATCCCCGAAATATAACAAATAAAAAAAATATAATAACGAAATCTGCATCATTCAAGCTTTAAAAAAAAGTTATTTATTTAATATCTTTATGCTGTCATTTTTTACAACATGGGCATGATAGTAATCAATAATCAACAAATATTTATATTGTTTGTTTTTTTCTTCAAATAAAATGAATCTTATCTATCACTGATATTGAGCACTCTAACTATAATTTTAAGCAACCTTAATACTTAGAATAATAATAATAATAATAATAATATATATATATATATATATGCCAAACTTTAGTTAAGAAAGTAATATATGAATGTAAAAGAAAATATTCTAACAGTTCGTCTTGAGGCACAAATAAAAGATAGAAAAACAAAACAAACTGTATAAGTAATTATTTGTTAATGTTAGAAATCATAGCAGATTCACAATTACCGAAAACATTTCACACGAATGTTTCTTATCGAATAAAACTAAAGATATCTCAAAGAAATGCCTATTGAATAAACATCAAAGACAAACGCAATTAATGAATCCAAAACTTGAATGCTGATTGGAAACCACAAAATTGCCGACAGTTATTCTTAAATTCTTCCTGTATTAAAAAAGAAACTTATTTTTTTTTTACATCTTGGAATAAGTATTATATAAGAGTGTATTTTTCTTTTTTTTGAGTAACGCGCCATAACCTCAGCTCATTTCCACTAAGATTCATGGGATGGGGCTGAAATCTGCGAACATGTTGGTATTTACATACTAACTAAACTAACTAAAATAATAAACAAAAAGGATACAGAGACGACGGACTTATAACACTTAAAAAATACAGCGGACCCCAAACTGAAAAAACTAGAAAAGACATCATAAAAACTTTCAAAGAATTAGGATTTAACATTGAAAACAAAACAAAACAAAAAAAAACAACTACAAAAAAAACAAAGAATATTAAAAAAAAAAATAGTTATTATTATTTTTTAATCATTCAAAACCTACAAAGCTATTTTTATCTGAAACTAAACAGAAAGTTAATCAATTAAAACCTACAGTTTTTTTGTTTGTTTGTTTTTGTTTGTTTTTTTTGTTTTTTTTTTTTTGGGGGGGGGCACAAACTGAACAGAAAATTAACCATTCAAAACCTACAACCTCTTTTTATATGAAACTTAATCAATTAAAACCTGCAGTTTTTTTGTTTTTTTTGGTTTTATCACTTGAAACTTAGCATTAACCTTTTCAACCCTACAAGGCCGATATATCGGCCCTGGTGACTTATGGCAAAAACAGACACTTCGATATTTTCTTCCTAACATAGTCGTCTAATAGAACAAATCTGAGTGACTAGTTGGTAATTTTGCTAAGTCAGGGTCCCAAGGTTTAAATGATTCAATTCAATCGTATAGTCATGGACTAAAAATGAAGACATAGTTAATTTAATTAGATGAAATTAATTAGCTGTCAGATCCTAGTACAGTTAGTTGAGAGAAAAATAATTTTAGTTTAAAATCTGGCCCAACAAGTTTGGGCTGTCTCAATGTTCGTGTATAGATTAGTCTTCCTTTTAGATTTAAGTGTTAGTGTCCATTCTAAAATCGTCTGTGTTTCTAATACAGGAGCCATAAATCTCTAACAGTCATGTCTCTACTGTTATTAAATCTGCCATTCTCACAAATTGTTTAGAAGCAATAATACATGTAAGGGCGTCTGCTATTATAGTGAGTGTCAGTTTCGAATAGAATGTTCTGATATTCACCAAATGCCACAATTAATCCTATTCGCCAAAATTCGAAGTGCTAACGGAAACGAGAATGAACAACCGGAAGCTGTTGATACGACATTGTAAAGATGGCGATAAATGATAACTTTAATATTTGTTTGTTTGAATTAACTTTTTTTTTATTCGAACTTCTGTCTTCATCTTGGTAGTTTGATGTTTTTACACTACGTTTCGGCCTAGTGGCCCTCAGGCCATCTTCAGGTGTTTTAACTGTAACCTCGGATAGGGATGCTGCGTTAAAACACCTGGTGACGGCCTGAAACGTAGTGTAAAAATTAAATTACCAAAATGAGGAAAGAAGTCCGAATAAAAAAGTTAATTTTTATATTATGATGCCTCATCTTAAAATAAAAATTATAATTGTTTGTTTGCATTTAACTTTTAATGCCTAATGTAATTACTTTGGATTTGCTAAACATTATTTCATACACACAAAGAGTTTTTTTTAATAACACATGTTGCACTATTCAATCCATAGCTTGAGGGAAGATGAAGATTCATACCTCTGCCAAGGGTATAAGTCGATATGTCAACGTTGACGGAACGAGTTGGATTCCAACTAGCATATACGATTCCGAAGTTCGACTGCCTATCCACTGGGCCACGTTAGCCGTTGGTGACTGTCAATTTCATGCCTGCGTGATCATCATATTAGTAAGATTGGTCTGATAACCGCGCAGGCGAAAAATGGACGTGAAACCAACGGTCACCAATTACAGGTTTGGTTTTACTTACTATATATA
>JAUZSX010291911.1:0-14088 GCA_034780655.1 Idiosepius hallami
ATCTATCTATCCATCTATCTATCTTCCAGTCTATTTATATCTATCTATCTATCTATCTATCTATCTATCTATCTATCCATCTATCTATCTTCCAGTCTATTTATATCTATCTATCTATCTATCTATCTATCTATCTATCTATCTATCTTCCAGTCTATTTATATCTAACTATCCATTTATCTATCTATCTTCGAGTCTATTTATATCTATCTATCCATCTATCTATCTATCTATCTATCTATCTATCTTCGAGTCTATTTATATCTATCTATCCATCTATCTATCTATCTATCTTCCAGTCTATTTATATCTATCTATCTATCTGTCTATCTGTCTGTCTGTCTGTTTGTCAATCTATCTATCTATCTCTCTATCATTTTTTCTTTCTTTCATTATTCTAATGGAACTGAAAACATTTGAAGGGCAGTTCTTTTCTTTTAGTCTTTTTCTTTCTTTCTTATTTTTTTATTTCTTTCTTTTTGATCTCGCCAACCTAATAGCTGTCTAGAAATGTCACTTTTTAGTGGATTCTTTACTAACCGTCGATTTGGAGTCAACTTGGTATATTTTCATAAAAACAAATACTTTTTTATATTCCAGTCTTTCAGATTTTTACTGATAACATTAAATAAGAACAAGAGGGTCGTCTAGGAGCTAAAAAAGAGCTCCGATCCCATCCCGCCCAAAATATGACACAAAGAAAGCATTATCTAAGACATTACCTAAGACATTAAGAGTTTAAATAAAAATAAACATCATTAATGCTAATCTAATATACGATTAAAACTCTAATCGTCACATTTGAATGGGTTCTACAACCGGTTTTGAATTTACGGTTATGCACATGGCTAGATCAAGTATTTGCTATATTTCAAGAAGAAAATATGAAATTGAACTGTGAAGACTGGTATTCTTAAATGGTCACTCATCTTACTACTGGCTAGGCTCGACGTTGCTTAACTTCGGGGATCTGACGGGAACCGGTGTCTCCAATGCAACTTGACCGTATAAGTCATTTCATCATTTTAGAAGTGGTGATTCTTGCTAAAAAATCTTTTTGCACTGAGAAGATACAAAGAACCGTTTTTGAATTAAAGATATACAAGTAAATAAATAATAAAGAAGCGTTTTTGAAAATTAAGAAAAAATAATTCATTTTCAAACACGAGGCGTTTTTGAAAAAAAATATTGTCAAGCCCGCGGGGCCGGGCAATACTTTTAGTGTTATACAAAATTTGGCTTCAAAGGTGAAAAATAGACAGTTTTATAACAATGAAAATGTAATAAGACTAAAAAAAGAAAGAAAAAAATCGAAACTGAATTTCGAAACAGTGATATTTGGTAATCTGCAATAAAGATCTGGGGAGATGAAGACTCAAAAACATTGAAACAATAAGAAAAGGGCGATGGAGATGGATTGGGCATGTCTTTCGAGAAGGCCCTGAATCAATCATGAAAATGGCATTGTATTGTACTGCGATGGAAAAAGGAGAGGCAGTCCAAAGAAGACCTGGAAAAGGACTGAGGAAGGAGAAAGAGAGAATATGCGGATATCATGGGGCAAGCTAGCTAAGATGGCTCAGGATAGGCAGTAGTGGAGGGAATTTGTTGCTGCCTAACGCACCACTAGGTGTAATGGTTAATCATGATGATGATGATGGTATTTGGTAACTTTTGCTGGTTTAATAGCGTTCATTTTCTTAACCCTGAAATTTGGTAATGGAATCTAGAATGTTCAAGTTCAACTCAACTAAAGAATGCTTCGGTGCTGGAATTGCAATCAAGTACGAGATGAAGATGAAAACGTGCACGAACCGAGACAGGCACGCCAAAGGCCCCTAACCATCTGTTCGTTTAAGTAGAGGGGGTGCCTGGTTTTTTACAGGAACGTGGAGGGATAATTGTTTCCTTTTTTGAGACTGCTGAATATGTTTTGGAAGGCAATCTACGAGACAGATTCATTGTGTATGTAGTGTGCATTCCAGGAATGAATACATATTGTTTTGAAGAGAGAGAGAGAGAGAGGGGAGAGAGAGGGGAAGGGGGATAGAGATAGAGAGAGAGAGAGAGAGAGAGAGAAAGGAAAGGAAGAGGTAGAAACTGAAGGGAAAGGTGGGGTGGAAGTGGAAGAAAAGAAAAGAGCGAGTAAAAGATAGAGAGAGAAATTGAGGGTAAAGAGAAATGAAACAGTGATAAAAAAGGGAAAAGAGAGAAAGAAAGAAAGAAAGAAAGAAAGAGAGCGAGAGAGGGAAGGAGGGGGGTTATGGTTATAAAGTACTCGGTAAGTATTATCTGAAATTTTGGGGGTTCCAGTTATTACTGAAAATACATTTTCAAGACTCAACGTTCCTACCTGAACATGGTTAATATATCTGAAGAAGACCAGTGTATTATTTGGCTAAACCAAGATGAAACCAACAACAATAAAGAGGGGAACAACATTTCGCAAAAAATAAACTTAGAAGTAAAGCCTACTTTTAAAATGTGTAGTTATAATCCTTGACTTTATCAATTTATTCTGGAGTTTATGATTCTTGAATTTATAATTTGAATATATAGCTTGAATATGTAAGCATACACCTTGTGTTTTGATATTTTCATTTTAATTCATATTGATATACACTATTTGATATAATATTTACTTGGTCGAGCAAAAACCCAAGTAAGGCACAAGGTCATTTTTACGTGCTCTGTGTACCTGGGCTTTTAGCATTCAGTATTGCCCTTTACCTAGATAAGATGCTCTCCCGAGTTAACGAGCCCAATCTGCCCGAGGCAGCTAAAGGTAAAAGTAATGGTTTTGACTGAGATTTGAACTCGCGTACCAATGCTACACCGTTGCTGGCCAAAATATTGGACTATATAGATTATTCGATATAAATCGAACACATAATCAGTGCCGTACTTAGCCACTTAGTGGCCCGATGCAGAATGTACCTTGCGGCCCATTTAACGTAAAAAAGCAAGTTGCACCCCCTAAACATACTGGAGCCTTCGACTATATATACATATATATACAAATACATATATAAAGAAAGATAGGCAGAAAGAGAGATGGATTGATAGATGTATATCTATTGATTGATAGATGTATATTTCAATTGCAATAATGATTTTCTAATTAATCCTAACAATTAATTATTGTGTTAATTTTTTGTAATACAAATGCGGCTCCTCCCCCCACCCGCAGTTGCGGGGTCTGCGGGGGCTCTAAGCATGGCCCTGCACCTAATGATGTGTGCCATTCATGATCATAAAACAAACGTAAAAGTGAGAAGACACCTGGTCAATACCGGATATACATGTAGTAAACCCCCTTAATAAAAAACAAAAAACAAAACAACAAAGAATAATAGGGTTAACATTATACGTAAAAGCTAGAGTTAAGCCCATTGTTTCTACTCAAAGAAGGAAGTAACTTGATCTTTCACGGAAAATAATGATAATAAAAAAACGAACAGATGAACGTTTAATTGTTAAATAATCTTGAAAAATGTTTTACCAGAAATGAAAGCAGGTTAGAGAACTGGCTGTTGGCCATTGAATGTATTCTACACTTGTATTAATGGATTCCCACGTTTAATGATTGTAAGGAACTTCCTGTGTATCACGTATTATTATTATTATTATTACTATTATTATTATTTTCGTTGTTATTATTATTATTGTTCATTATTATTATTATTATCATTATTATCGTTATTATTATTATTATTATTATTATTATTATTACTATTAAATTTTGATGAATGGGTGTAAGAAACGATTTTTAAGAAGAGTAGAAAAAATCAGTTTTTCTTAAAGAATAAAAGAAATTGTGCCAAAAATGAGGAAACCACGTTGAACGGACCACACTTGAAGATGAATAAAAGTTGATTAAAGAAGTTTTAAATGCTTTTACCATGACGCGAAATTTTAATAAAATTTGAGATAATTGTGGGGTTTGCTTGGATGATTTATCTCTTATCCATATACATATATATGTCAAATTGTCGTGTTGGATGGGTTCTTCATCCGGCTTTGAATTCTGGTTTACAGCGCGTGGCTATATCGAACCGAAAAAAAACAAGAAATTGAACTATAAACACTCTTATTTTAAAATGGTCACCATTCTAACTACTGACCAGGATCGACGTTGCCTAACTTTGGTGATCTGATGGAAACCGGTGTTTCCAATGCGACTTGACTATATAAACAACAACATAGGGGTGGAGATTATTTCTTAATTTAAAAAATACACACAAATAAATAACGGAGAAGAGTTTTTGAAATTTAAGAAAAAAATCTCATTTTCTAACATGTAGCGTTTTTGAAAAAAAATAGTAGCAAATCCCCGGTGTCGAGCAAAGCCGGGCAATACTTCTATTATATTAAAAATCAATCTTCTTAAAAAAATTAGCTTCTATTTAAAATAAGTATTTAAATTATTAATGACATGACTTCTTTTGGAAACCTAATTATAGTACGATGGAGCGGTCTCCAGTTAGCACGAGTGGATGCAATGAATGAAAAAGTTGATGGGGCGCTTTTTTTCTTCTCGTTTGTGAGGAAAGGTTTGCACTTTAAAAAATAAACCAAATAAATACCGTCCAAAAGAACTTGATACCGACCAGTTTCGAATTCTTTTTCCTGATAACCGCACTGTTACTAATAGGGGAATAGCAGAACGAATAAACGTAGACAATACAAATCTGGTACGACGATTAAAAGGCATTGTAAAAGTTTTAGTTGCCATTAAAAGGGTTCCCCAGGAGTTGTCTCCAGAGACAAAAAAAAAAAACAAACAACAAAAAACAAAACAAAACAAAAACAAACAAACACGTTTATCCAAAAATGATTGTTCTCGGTATTAAATGACCTAAAAAGGCTGATATGTAGTGAAACCTAAACAAATAAAATACAGACGAACTATTACGTCTAATTTTTATTGTCTTCTTGATAATGACAGAATTACTTTAACAAATTTGGTAAACTCTAAGAATAGTAAATGGATTTAAACTTTATGGTCGTGTTTGAGGTGAGGGTGATGGTTGTGATGATTATTGTTGTTATGGTGGGGGGTGGGAGAATGTTCAAAATGACAAGCGACAAATATTGATGGCGACATCGTGAGTAATGGAGGGCCCACCCGGCACGATTCGTAGTATTTATATTTAAACCTGAAAGAGAACGCTGAACCCCCGAAGTGCATCGCTTAAGGCAAAAACGATCTGCAAATAAGGTACAAGAGTCTTTCCAAAAATATAGTCACATATTTTTTAAATTCTTTTTTTTTTTTAATTTAAAGAGCTAAACAACGGAAGTGGTAGCATTAATACAAGACACCTTTTGTGCTCAAGAATTAATTTTTCTCAATTGTCACCACCAGGGCCATGCTTAGGGCTCCCTCAGACCTTCCTACTGCGGAAGGACCGCAAGCTCTCTGGGGGCCGCAAGGCTCTTTGGCTTCACAGAACTTTTGCAATGCAAAAAATTATCAAAATAATTAATCATCTGGATTAACTAGGAAATCATTATTACATTTGTATGTTGAAATATACATATCAGTCTATAAAAAGATCCATAAATATTTGTATATGTATGTATATATAGATTTAATCGAAGCCTATAGTATGTTGTGGGTGTGCAAGTTGCTTTTTTTAGGGTAAAGGGGACACAAGGCTCATTCTGCGTCGGAGCCGCTATGTGGCTAAGCACAACACTGGTCACCACTGTTTTTAGTGCACTTTGCCAGCAATGAAGGAAGAGGTTCATTTCCACGTCTGGAGCTCGCTTCTCAATCACTTATACGTGTGTATGTTTGTGTGGCGACCAGAGGAGTTTTGTGTTTGCTTTGAGCCCTGATTAAGCAAAATTACTAACTAATCAGAACCACAGGACCATATTAAGACCAAAATATCGATATATCGCTCTTTTAGAGTATGCAGAATTTAGAAAAATTGTTTAAAGTTTGTAATTTTGTAAAAAAAAATGTTAGATTTCGTGAAACTATTTTTGTCATATTTGGTATGAGATATGGTAAAATCGTTAGAAATTGGTAAAAAAATCACACAACTTATCCAAAATTTCATCACAGCCAGATGAATGGATACAGCAAACTTGTACCTGTGGTGTGGATAGGTGTTTGAAAATGGGAGGTTACTTTGTTTTATTTTTGGGATGTTGGGACCGTTGTTTCAAGTACGTTGAGTATATATAAATGTAGGTTCTGTACTTACGCATGCGTACTTTAGTGTCTGCATATTTGCATATCGTTTCATTAGGGGTTAAATGAGTTTCTATAAAGTCTAGTTTTTGTGTTTTGTTGGTGTTGGTAGTTTGGTAGAATCATCTCTTTGTGATTGGTGTTCGTCTCTTAGAGGGTGTGGTTGGAATCATTGATCATTGTGCTTGAAATGGTAAAAAATTTACTCTGACTTGGAAAAGGGATGCTTAATTCGCTTGTCTTAACGAGAGAGAGAAAATATTTTCTTTCTTTTCAGTGTTTGTGTTTGCGTGGGTGCTTGTAATTGTGCGCCTGTGTACGTTATTGGGTAATATATTTATTTGTATAAAATACAAATTTGGCAATATGCCGTAATAATAATCGCAGTCTGTCAGACTTGACTATGACTAGTTAGGGCTTCATTATTTCACCTTGGTGCCCAACTCGCTTGCGCAGCTATTCTTTGTTGGTGTAGTATCTGTTGCTTATCAGATGGATATCCCCTGAACCCCCAATGCCCACATTCAGTGGGGCGAACCTGCGATGACAGAGAAGGCCACAGGGTTTTTAAAATTAGTATTGCCTTTGACCTTGATGAGAACTTTCCCGAGTTAACGAGTTTCATCTGGCCGGGGCAGCTAAAGGTAGATGCAATGTCTTTGACTGGGATTTGAACTCGTGTAATACGATTCCATAGTCCGAGCTTATACCAATGCTCACCTCACCGCTCCACATTGTCGTAAGTTATTGGGTATAAACGTGCGTTTAAAAGCAAGATTCCATGGCCTTGCCTACGAGTTGCGTTTGAACCCTACCCATTACCAGCAATTTTTCAAACTGAAAACCACATCGAATTTGTTTCACAGTTCCGAATCAAATTTCAAGTCTCTAGACCAAAAATTAGCAAAATAGTTTGAGGGTCTGTATTTATGAAACTTTTGAACAGTTCTTTTAATGATAGGAAGTAGGAGTTTGATAAAGATTCGTTAAAATTGGACCATTTAATTTAGAATCTCACAACCATGACATTTACTTTCTGCCGTCTCGGATAGACGAGGCTCGTTAACTCGGTAGGGTAGAAATAACACTGATTCCTAAAACCCTGGTCGATAAATCTCGTGAGCTCCATAATAACTGATCTAGAGCAAGAACAACACTGTTTACAAAAGCTCATAAAGATATGAGCTCGTCTTGCGCTTAACTAGGGTTTGTGCTTTGACCAAGTAGCGCTTATGTCCTACTAGGAGCTGAATTTTTTTTGATAATTGTGTTTTAATACTTATCGGGAGGGGTATTCCGAAACAACACTTATCTAAGTACACTAAAAAACACATAAACTACAACTATGAGAATTTTCTAGAAATTCGACGTTTTCTAGAAAATCGACCCAGCCGTTTTGTAGTACATAGGCAACACACCTACACAAACAAAATTCCATAATATATGAGTATAGATAAGTTTTTTATGAATGAATCTTTTCAGTGCGGTCGAATCTAGGAATGAAAAACAATCTTTTAGTTATTTTCAAGTTTTCCAGCCAAGGTAGAGAGAGCATTCATTAGTAAAAGCTCGGGTCCTGGAATCGTAGTACGCGAATTCAAATCCCAGTAAAACCATTGCATTCATCTCAAAAATGGCCTTGTGCCAAACTTGGTTGGTGCTGCTTACCAAGTAAATATATATTTTCCGATTTGTTTTGTTTTGTATGTTTTATTTATTATTTAAATATTTGCGAAATCTTAATCGGTGTAAACCTAAAATTGGTTCCTATTCTTCGAACAACATCCAAGTTTTCCGCTAAGTACTTTTTCAGCGTCGTTTTCACTCGCGCATCAGCGGATTTTTACTCGTAAGGAGAAGAAGAAAAAGAAAAGGATGGGAAAAATAAGAAAAAAAATAAGATCGGAAGGACGTGTATAAAAGCAGGTAATCAATAGTCAGCGCATCAAACTATCCCCCGTCATCAAACCTCTTCACTCTCCAACAAAAGAACAAATTTTAAAATCCGTAAGAAATATTTTCGTTTCGCAAACTAATTCCATCTTTCCATTCAACCCAGTTTTTGAAGAACCAATCTGCGTAACATGCCAGACATTACTAAGCGATTTTACTAAGTGAAAGCAAGGCTAATGGGATTTTTATTTTTATTTTTACTCTTTTAAGTTGTATTAAAAGATTGAAATTTGGGCATTAAAATCTTCAAGTTTCGCTTTTCCCAAGAGCGGGAACAGCTTGACTGAGTGACAAGTTTTTAATCATGTAAATAAAAACGAGGCAGAAGACGCTAAGACGGGAAATAACATTACAGTTACAACGTTCGATTTTCTAAAATTTAACTTGGCATGGTTTAATCTTTTTACGGCATATCAACATCTATTGCCCAAAACAACTTCTTACAGAATCAAGTTCTTTGTAGAACAGTATTTGCAATTATTAGACTAGAAAAGAATCGAGATGATCTAAAAAGTATCGTTTCTAAGCCTAACGTAATGATTATACACACGCACATACACATACATATATGATTGTGTTTTTTTACGGCATATCAACCTTTTTTGATCATTCAATACCAAGAACATTCATTGTATATACGTAGTTTTTTTAACGGCAAAATGTTCACAAATTAACTCGTAACTAGGAGGAATGTGTGAATCGCATTTATATGTATGTATATATAGTTACTATATCTACTATATTTAGGGCAGCGAAGTTGGAGCATTAGTAAAAGCTGGGGCTCTGGAATCGTAGTATGTGAGTTCAAATCCCATCCAAAACCATTGCATTCACCTCGAACACATGGGACTCGTTAACTCGGAAGATCATCTCATCTAGGTGAAGAGTATCACCGAATGCTAAAAACTGGGAGAAGAGGAAGTAAAAATGGCCTTGTGCCAAACTTGGTTTGGTGCTCACCAAGCAAATAAAATATCTACTATATTTAAGCAGCAGAAATTTATTCAAGCATACTTAATTAACAAAATACAGATTTCTTAACAAGATTCAGTTATATTTGCATCCATGATTTCAAAAGTCATCCTTGTTACTCAGGCACTTTTGGTGTTTTTTTTGTTGTCGTCTTCACGTGGCTGTTTGTTTCAGTTATAGTTTTATTGTTATTATTACTAACATAGATTTTTGTCCGTTTAAGTTTATTATTTATTTTCTTAAAATTTTTACTATATAGGTGGGATAAAATGATCTTACATATTTATATGTTTCATAAATGCACACCACACACACTCACATACATACATGGGTGTACAAAAATCCTGTCAGATGATTGCAACCTCAAGTCTCTTGCATCACGCTTCCCCCAGTGAGACCTCAAGTAACTTAGAAGACCAGCAGCTGACCTAAGGGGGTGGTAATAAACATGGCATATAAAAATCAAAACCTTCGCAGTAGCTAGATGAGGAACGCTGTTTCTGTGTATAGCCATTTATTTCCTCAATCCAACTACAGACTTGCATGCCTTACCGCACACAACACACATTGTGCTCTCAGGTTGCTGCGGAATACACACATAGATACATATATACATACATATGCATGTGTATCTGTGTGTGTTTGTTGGCGTGATTTTGAATAATAATCCAAATGACATGATAATTTAAATTACATACGGCAGGCAAACCTCCTATAAACCTAAATTGGTATAAAACTCTATACGAAAGTAAATATCGGCAGTTAGATTTTATGTTGTTTTCAACGATATATCAACTTTATTAAGTCTTTTTGCAGCCAAAATAATCAAATTACATAAGCGTCTTCCTTTCATCAACTTATTATTTGAATATTAGTTGTTACGCTATTTAACCCATACCTGGAGGTAATAAGGAGACTGGTATCATTCCAAAGGGTATTATGACGAATGGGAACCAAACGTGACGGCTTATAAGTCAACTCTCGCATGACGTTTACATAATTCAACTGTTAATCTAGAGCACTACGAGGGTTTCCCTTTTTTTAGCTTTTAACTGACAGATCAAAATTGAGCTTTTGTGTTGGAAGATGGAGGTGTCAATTTTTGTGTGTCGCTGAAAGGAGTGAATTGATTTGATTTTGGAAGAAAAGCGTGAAGCAAACGAATGGGTCGATGGTTTATGCATTATGCGGCCACCCAGTGGAATTTAAGGGTAATTCACCATATCTGCACACTCAGGTGCCTATATTATATTTACTTGGTCGAGCACTAACCCAAGTTAAGCACAAGGCCATTTTTACGCGGTCTCTATATACCCGGACTTCTTGCATCCAGTGTTGACCTTCACTTACACATGTTTCTCTCCTGAGTTATTGAGCTCCTTCTGTCCGAGGTAGCTAAAGGTGAATGTAATGGTTTGACTAGGATTTGATTCCAGAGTCCGAGCTCTTATCAATGCTCCACTCTCACTGCCTTGCTCCACCTTCGCCGCTCTCTTGGGTGCCGACATGTATAAATACAAATATATATACACATACCTACATTATATGTTGCATTATTTTTGGTCAACTGTAACCGTTTATTCTTTCCTTCTTCTTTCTTCTACAATGTGTATACTTGGTCAAGTCTATTTTATACTAAAACAAGCTAATCTCGGCCAATCGGAGAACAGAATGAAAACATCGACTATAAAAATAATGAAACACAAGATGACTTCATGTCATAATTAACTACTACTACTGACCTTTGCTACTACCCACTTAGATTTATTCACCTACTGTTGAATTTTAATATTGTTGGATAATTTACCATTGATTTCATCTTAGACTTATTTACCAATTATCGGATTGTAATATCATCGAGCAATTTAGCTTTGGATTTATATTGCCCCATTTTTACCTCGGAATAATAGCGCGAGATTCAACATCATAGATATCAGCATCCAAAGGGTCCAGATTTAGAGCAATAACAGTTCAAGATTTTAGTGTTGTAACACATTCTGAAATCTAGTCTAAAATAATTTATGTCAATTTTTGGATTAGGAAAAAAAAATTGATTATTTTAGACGAATTTTTTTGGGAAAATTCATTTTGTTGTTAGCAGAATAAAATCTTATGTTTACATACTAGTGCACCTTATCTCCCTCTTACAAAAACTATATTGTATAACTCACACAAAGAGAAAAAACACTACGAAGAGCTGTCTTGTCCTTTCACCATATGTTTAACATTTGTGGTTGTTACATTTTCATATAACTCAAGAGGGTTTGATTGTTCTATAGAGACAAAAGATAAAAGCAAAATGCAGATCTTCTGTTTAAACTTTGTTAATATTCTTAATTTCCTTATTATAAAGAGAGACTTTGATTTAGTCATGTCTTCAAAAGCCACAATGATTCAAAGCACGAAAGGCTTTCGACTGTTAGAAAAATTGACCTCCCACAAGGAGAGATTCGTATTTATCAGAACTCACCAAGCACGCGCTAAAAAACAGAAAGCAAAAATAAGAAAAAAAAAGGTGTCTTGCTCGTCGGTCGATACTTACTGATGTAAATGAATGATTTCACAGAAAATGACGGAGAAATTGTAAAAAAAAAAAAAAAATTAAAAATGGACCAAAAAGTTTAGAATAAAATAAAAAAAAGAAAAAATATGAAAAATAGAAAAGGGAAGAATATGTAAAAAAAAAACTAAATGAAACAAAAAACAAAAAAGAAAAGAAAAAGGAAAAAGATGGAAAGAAAAAAATGAAGAATAAAATAAAGAATATAAACAGAAAAAATAATAAAAATATGAAAAAAGACGAAAAAGAGAGAGGGGTGAAAAATGAAAAAAAAAAAAAAAGATTTTAAAAAACAGATTTTTTTTAATGCTAACAAAACGAACGAAAAAAAACTAAAAAGAAGATAGGAAAAAAAGAACGTGAAAAAGAAGGAAATAAAAAATAAAAATCGGAAAAAAGAAAAGAGGGCATGAAATAAGATAAGAAGAAAAAAACAGAAAAAAAAAAGAATATTTAAAAAACAAATATACCCCAAAACAAAACTAAAGAAAGAAAAAAAAAAAGAACTAAAAAAGAAAAGCGAAAAAATGGGAAAACAAAACAACATGAAAGAATAAAAAGAAAGAAAAAAACGAGTATAAACTAAAAAAGGATTTAAAAAAATAAAGTAGAAAAAAACTCAAGCGATAAAAGAAGGAAAGAAAAAAATTATAAACTAAAAAGAAAAAAGAAAAAAAATGAAAGAAAAAATCTAAAAGAATTAAAACAAACAAAAAATATCAACAATAAAAAAAGGAAAAAAAGAAGGAAAAAGAATATGAAAAAATGTTGAAAAAAATGAAAAGAATGAAAAATTGAAGAAAATGGCAAAAGCTAAAAAGAAAAAAAGAGGGAAAAGAAAATGGATATAAAAAAGATTAAAAGAGAAAAAAAGAACGATAAAAAGAATATATCATATTTATATACATTTTGAAACATTTCATGTCCAGCTCTTTTGTGCGAGAACAATTTGAATTTGTGTGTGGGAGCAAAAGATCACTTGGACACATCCATGGTTATATAAACAACCGGAGGTGGACTAGGCGAAACGTAGGGAGAAAAACATAATAAATTATTACAGATGAGGACACAAAGTCCGGGAAATAAAATGAAGTTACTTCCTAAATTATAAAGCCTTATCTTAACAAAAAAATATTTAAAAAAAGGAATTAAATAAAAATAAATAAATTGATCAATAAATAAATAAGAAATTTTTAAAGAATTAAAAATAAATAATACATAAACGGCAATTGGGCAGTTTTAGTCAGCAAGGTAGTGTTTCAGGTTTTGTTGTTAACAGTTGTCTTTGGGTCTGAGCAGCCAAGTCCATCAGGACTCTAAAGATGGACAGCTAGGTCCCCATGACACATCTCTGGAATTCCCCTGGGGGTTAGAGATTTAGAATTGCCTCATTGCTTGCCATATCTCCCTATTTAAAGTTAAATATTTTGAAGATTCATTAATAAAGACCATCTTTACATGAAAGAAAATCTCATAGTCGTCGTCCTGATTTTGTCTACGGCTTTTTTGATATTCCTCTTTCACATTCCCTTATGCATGCTAATGATGCTATTGCAGTGCACACGCCCAGATGCACCCACAATCTGCAAGTGCTGCAATGCTACAAAAGAACGGAGAAGAAAAAAAAATCAACGGAACGTAAAAAATGAAATTAAAAATAGAAATTGAAGAGTTAAAATAAAGAAAGAGACAATAAATACAATTAAAAAAGAAGAAGAAAAGTTGACAAAAAAAAAGATTCCGAAGAGAAAAAGAATTAAAAAAAAAAACAAAAAAAGAAAAACTAAAAACAAGATAAGGTACAATTATGAAGAAGATCAAAAAAGATATAAAAATAATAAAATATTAAAAATAAAACTGAAAGACAAAAAGAAAAAAAGAAAAGAAAAAAAACGTTTGAAAAGAGATGAAAATATAAAAAAAAAAATAAAAGAAATTTTTTTTTTCCAATGAATTTTTTATCGCATTGAAGTGAATAGAAATGCTAGGTCAATATGATCGATACCAATCATTTTTTGCAGAATACTTGATAAATATCTATACCACCTGGGTAAAAGTGAAAAGCACGTTTTTGCATTTATTAACAAATATCTTAAAAATAAATATATCTTATCTTCAAAAGATTGGGAAAAATAGAAAAAAAAAAACCCCACAAGAACCCAGAAATTCTAAAGAACAAACATCCTTGGTGACAAAAAAGCAAATATCATCACGCAAAAAAAAAAAAAAATTATTAGTGACTCTTTTCATAAAATTTTTATTCATCATCATCATCATCATCATCACCACCATCTTCTTCATCATCATCATCAGCAGCAGCAGCACAACCACTACCACTACGACCACCAACATTATCACCATCAGCAGCAGAAACACCACCGCCATTACAAACATTACC